>JAAMPI010001017.1:0-21052 GCA_013054445.1 Cudoniella acicularis
GACGAGCTAGACGACGATATAGCACTTCCTATACGCTTAAGGGCAAGCTTTTTTAAGAGGGGGGGGTGATGTTATAGACCTAGTATAACACACAGTCCTGTGACTAGTAAGACTCGGACAGTGTAGCGCTATATGCGACAGGAGGCTGCGACGTAGCCCCTGACCCCCTATCACGTGCCCTCGCTTGCTAGCACTCACCTCCTGTATATAAGCCTCGGGCACTCTTCCTTCTTCTCTCCTTAGCTTAGTTTCTTCGTGAATACAGCACCTTCTTGCAAATACGTCCCTACGTGACGTCAGGGCCCTCGTGCCTTTGCAGAGCTGTAACAATAAGAATCTATCACGTGTATAAGCTCGAATTACTACGCGCACAAGAGTAGGCCAATCGCCATCCGGATTATCTCAAAGAGGGCTTGATAGGATTGAGTCTTGCATCTTCAATATTAAGAGATTTTTATTGGTGGGTTATTTAAGGATAAATTATAAAAGGAAGGCATCGAAAAATCGACGCGTCTCGCTTAAGTGGGCGTAGAGTAATGGCACCTACTTTTACGAAGTACCTGTGCCGTTATGGAGAATTTCTGTATGCAGTAGCCTTGTTGCTGCATTAACCAAGCAACACTAGCACGAGGTCTTGTAAATAGGTAAATAATTAAGGCATCTTTGTATATTTACCCTTGCACCAAAAAAGAGACAGGCATAGAGAGAGAGAGATGCTGTAATTCAGGAAATAGAAGCAAAAGGCAATAAGAGAGAACTGGCATACGTTCTAAAAAAAAAGCTAGGCAGCATATCCTCTCCTTTTCTCCCCCATCCCAAAACAAAACACATAAAATAGCACAAAACACTCGAAGCAACAACAACCCAGAAACTTTCTATTTCCCCTCACTCAAACAAAATAACAAGCGGGATCCATATTCATCATCGCCATCTAGGCCGCCGGTAAACCCATTATTTCGCGATACGGAGGAGGTATGCCATACCCATACCAGCTTTCTTGGTCGTCACTGGTATCAGTGTGATGGCCTGAGTTCGATGTTCCCTTATCGCAATAGGTAAGATAGAGGATGATGATGCTGCTGCTGAGTATGATGAAGACGAGTACGACGATGAGGATGGGGAGCCAGATTTCGGAGTGTGAGTCGGAGTAGGAGGACATTTTGCCTTTTAAGGTTGGATTTGTGAGAGTATGGCGGGAGAGAATCGTCGGTTTGTGGTAGGTACGTGTTGTCGGCTTTTTTTTGTTTCGATGATTTGGGTAGGTGACTAGAGGTGAGTTTGGAAATTTGAAATTGGAAAGTTGGAATGGAAGTTGAGAGTCTTAGATATATATATATCTTTTGAAAAGCATCGGGTGCCGAACGAATACTTGGATCTTTTCAGCTACTGAGACCTGCTGACCAGAATTTGGTCGGATTTTGTGGTTAGGACAGTTCAATGGTTCAAGAATTAATTGCGAAGCTCAGTATAGGCTCGGGAGCAAAAAGAGAGAAGGCGCACTACACCTGTTCGGGAAGGGCAAACCTACCTTTGAGAATATTTGGTCAGTCAAAATCACAGATTTGAATATCCCACAGTAACATGGTTCTCCAGCTAAAGGAAGGGTAGGTACGCTCAACTCTCCTCATCCTCATACTCATCCTCGTCATCTTCCTCCGAATTTTCTTCTTCGTTTTCTTCCTCATCGCGAATAAAAGGTACAAATCGGAAATCTACAAAGCTCACACCACTACCTTCAGTCTCAACCATGAACTGCAAGCTCAAAACCCCCTGCTCGTCACCGCGAACACTCACCTTGCTTGCTAATCTCATGGCCTCGGAAGCAGCTTTGATCATCTCGAATTTGTAGCTTTGAGTCCAGCGTTCTGCTACTGTGAAAGTTTCTAGCAATTCTCTGCCTTTAGAAAATTCCACTGCTGCGCTTCCCAGAGGCCCGACTGCTGACAGACTCAAATAAGGTGCTGTAGGGAAAGCGGTGATGTCGAGACGACTTGGAGAGGTTGATGATAATTCTGTGATGGCGTCAAAGAGCCAACGTGCTTGCATGATGATCTTAACTTGCATGGCATCGCGCTGGAATGGTATCTCCTCCGGACTTTCTGGCTCGTAGGTGTTGAGGTTGCAGGTTGTGGTTACACCTGATTCCTTGAGAATGATGCTGAATGGTGACCCAGAAGCGTGGTAAGAAAGACGACAGACTCCTGCAATTCCCAGAGCTTGATTACTAAAAGCATTGGGACGATCTCGACGGATATTGCTATTGTAGCCATCATTCTCGGGTTTGGAAATCCGTGCATTAATTGCATCTGCTGCGCCAAATATTTGAAGAGTCTCGAGGAGAGCTGAGAGAGAAATTTGAAAATTGGGAAGATCAGGATTTTCAGCATCGACTTCGACTTCGGCTTCGGCTTCGGAATGTTCTACTTCGGGAAGAGCGCAATTGAAGGTAGTAAAGAGAGCTTTGTCAAGAAAGACAATACCTGAAACGGTTACTAACAGGCCACTGGCAGAGGAAATATAACCAACCTTGCATTACTCTCGATTCTTCTACGGAGAACCTGAGACCTTCATTGCTGATCTGAATTTGTGCTTTGGGTGCGAAACGAATGCAATTGAGTAGCTGGAACAGCTGTCTTGCAGAACTTGACACAGCTTTGAAAATGGGTGGACCATCCTCTAGCTCCACGACTGAAGACATCCTGATTCTTATGGTGGTCGAATGATGTTCTTATATTTTTGAAATCACAGAGTTGATCTTGGACCCGACTCCTTGCTTTTATGTGCCCAACTATTGTACAATTGATGCTAGAAGATTCGTCTCGGTTCGATTTTCGATTTCTTAAACATAAACACCAACCGCACAAATCATGTAAACCGCTCCAAATCTGCCAATTATTAGGAGGTATTTCAAATACGAGGCAGGATACGTACGCAATAGCTAACGAAGCTGGAATTCCAATCACTGGGATGTTGACAACTGATCGATCTAGCATTTATTAGCAAAGTCTTGCACGGTTCCAATCTTCAACTTACTGAGTCCAAATAATCCACTTAATAGAAGTCCAATTGTCAAGAGCGAGAAACCAACGAAGAATTGACTGCCTTTTCCGATTGTTGGTGTGAAAGGATTGCCGGAAGCACTCTCCCAGACCTGATGCAATGATGACTCCATATGCGTGGGTTTGATTGCGACAGGATGCTGCTCAAATGGAGGTTGATTGTTCTTCGAAGTGGGATGTCTTGTCGTGTCTTGATGAACAGCTTCCACAGAGGACGCGACAGCGATCTGGCATCACTGAGTATGGTTTAGCGTCTTGGCGTCGGCTAAATTAAAGTCCGAGATTCAAACTCCCGTCAAGGCTAGGCTGAAAGCGATGCTAAACATGACATCGCCACCACCCGGCTTCTCCAAGTTTGCCTAGAAACAAACTTCACCAAGTTCACCTCGTCGGCGCGAGAAGGCACGAACAGCAAGAGGAAGAGTGCACAAGGAAGGTTCGAACAAGGCGCGTTCGGAGATCAATTGTGGTTAGTGAGAAGATCCAGATTGCTGCGCGCATACACCCCCATTTTTACCGCGCATCTGCTAACATGGCTCCTCGCAGAATACAACGTCTAGTGGGCAAAAGCCCAAAGTGCGATTCCCCTCCACGGCAACCCAGACCCTTTTATAGAGAATCTTCATCCGAATCATCCGAGGAGGCCCCTCCTAAATCCCGCAGACAAAAGGACAAGGACGGCGAATTCGAACCGGACATAAACGAAGACGAGGCTGAGGTTGACGAAAACGGCGAAACCAACAAATCTTCACAGGACGCTTCAGATAGCTCATCGGATCAGGAAGCTGAACGGAAATTGCAATCTATTCGTGATAAATACGCCATCAACAAACAACGTCGAGAAAACCCGGACAAACCCTCAAAGAAAACCGATGTCCGTGAAGGCATACTAGATAGCGCATCAGATCAAGAAGTTGTATGGAAATTGGAAGCTGTTAATGGTAAATACGTGACCGAATACCTTCCTCGAACACCCTCAAGGAATACATCTGTCCAGGAAGGCACACCAGATACCCCATCGATTCTATCAAGTACAACAGAGCGTGTCACGGAATTAGGCCCTGATTACGAAAAGGGATTATTTGAAAAGGCCTACGTTTCAGAAACATCACCGCATAGTGCAACAACTCCATTAGAGCTGAATTCTGTTTACGAAAATTATTTATTTGTTAGGGTTCAAAAGAGAACAATCTCCCAGTCAATACGCATTCAACGATTCAGAGGGAAACCGTTCTGGAAAAAAGATAACTTCAAGATGGGCCCTATCAAGGACAACGGTATGTCAGCCGCGCATGTCAATGGGCATGTGCTGATAAAATTTAGCTTCCAAACGGAAAGCGGAAGATGACATTTCCCAATCCGACATTAAACGATTAAAGAGCTCTCACAGCAATTCACCCGATCCAGATAAGAAGATACCAAAGGCCGGACATACAATTCCTTTTCCAGAAAAGGTATGCATTCTTTGTTTTTGCCGCTCGGATCCGAGCTAACATGTTTCAAGCCTCCGGTGATTGAAGAGAGAAATGGAGATATCGAATTCCGAGTTGTTAATAACGATAATAAACGAGAAAGCTTGATCATTCTTACTGGCTTGAAATGCATCTTCCAAAAACAACTGCCCAAGATGCCAAAGGATTACATTGCTCGACTTGTCTATGATCGTACACATTTATCGATGGCTATTGTCAAGAAACCTCTTGAAGTAGTTGGAGGAATTACTTACCGACCGTTCAAAGGTCGACAATTCGCAGAAATTGTTTTCTGCGCCATTTCTTCTGACCAACAAGTCAAAGGCTACGGAGCACATCTCATGTGTCATTTGAAAGACTACGTCAAAGCCACTTCGGACGTGATGCACTTCCTCACATACGCAGACAATTATGCTATTGGATACTTCAAGAAGCAAGGTTTCACGAAAGAGATCACACTGGAAAGATCGAAATGGATGGGTTACATCAAGGATTACGAGGGGGGGACAATTATGCAATGTACCATGTTACCCAAAGTCCGGTACCTCGAAATGGATCGAATGCTGCTCAAGCAAAAAGAGGCAGTCCATGCGAAAATTCGAGCATTCAGCAAAAGTCATCAAGTTCACCAACCTCCAAAACAGTGGAAGATGAGCAAAGTGAAAATCGATCCCATGTCAATCGAAGCAATCCGTGCCTCTGGTTGGTCACCGGATATGGACGAATTAGCGCGGCAGCCTCGCCACGGTCCAAATTACAGCCAACTTCTCCATCTTCTCAACGATATGCAAAATCACAATTCTTCCTGGCCATTCCTCAATCCTGTCAGCAGAGATGATGTTGCTGATTACTACGATGTCATCAAGGAGCCTATGGATCTCGCAACCATGGAAGTCAAGCTTGAGGCCGACAATTACGCCACACCAGAAGACTTCACCAGGGATGCGAAATTGATCTTTGATAATTGTCGGAAGTACAACAACGAGACGACTCCGTATGCTAAGAGCGCGAACAAGCTAGAGAAATACATGTGGCAGCAGATCAAGGCTATTCCCGAATGGTCACATTTGGAGCCGTAAGGGCTTCTTGAAAGCGTCTTCGTTCTTAATGGAGTTATGATAGCGTTTCATTGTGCTGTTATGAAAGATATCTGGGTTTGGGCGGGCTTAGCTGGAATGGTTGGAATGCAGGCTGCATTGGGATGGAGTTTCGGCGAAGGGGTATGTTACAAACCTATTTGGATCAAAAGATACGGTCATCCAAACTCACTATTACACTTCAAACTCTACGAGCCTTTCTCGGATTTCCCATTTCTGTTCGTGAATTATAGCTGCGAGTTGGTTGTTTTTGTTTGGCAAATTTGCGAGGTAAAGCTAGCAAGTGCCAAGTCTCGAATATATTCTGTTGCTTTTGCATATTGTTTCCTTTTCTCATTCTTTCCGTACTTGTAGTTACGACTGAGATGTGTTTCCCTTTCACTGCTCCTATTTGCACGCAAAGTGAGGTAAGTGAATTCCCATAATTCACTCCATAGTCTCTCTGTACTCTACACTCTTTCTCGATGCAGCGGAGCGCCTCAGCGGTCCTAGAGAACTCTATGAAAGCTTGAGACGGGCAAATAGAAAGCCGGCATCACAACCAATACGTCAGCGCACAAGTATACTGTCTGGTGGCAGAGGCAGGAGAGGATAGGAATGCGATGATATAGGAGACGGCGAAGACATGGGGGCTTAAGGCTTAGGAAGGTGGGAATGTGGGATTGAAGTTTTGGTCTTGGGAGAAGGGGGAGTGGGTGGAGGTAATGAGAGAAAAGAGGGGGGAGGAAATGGGTAAAGGGAGGACGAACGAACGAAATGAATTAGGGACAGTGGGAATGGGAATGACAGCAGCAGAAAAAGAAATGTATGGCAAGACTGCTGTTCTTAACTCCTGAGACCTTGATCAGGAAACCTACTGGTAATCGCGAAAGCCGCAATCTATATCATAGAGCTGATGGTCAAGTGGATCACAAGTATCTACGATAGCTATCGAGATATCATCTGCCTTCGAAACCAAACTTGAGCAAGCCATTGAAGGCGTTTTTGTGTTTTATGTTTGTTGTTTTCCGATTTACTTATGCTTGCCTTTTATATCTTACTACGCACTTTGCCGGCACGCATTTTTCTGATTTGAGTGAATCTCTGTGTTTACTCTTAATTTTCGCTTTCTTACACGCTAGTGCGGTGAGGGGTGCAGGAGCAGGGCATAAAATCGTGAAGGGGGACTGTGGACACGGGGAAAGGAGAGGCAACAATTGCCTACATAAAGTTTCTATTCAAGAAGATCTGGAACAAGACTTCGGGAATGTGTCGGTGTGTTGGTTTTGCATTGTTGGATTTAGTGGGAACGGTTGGGGGTTTGGGAATTCAGGGGTTTGGCTCTTTACCCAGGAGGATAGAGGGGTAGGGGAGATTGGGGGAGTAGAAGGGGAAGTGGAGTAGAGGGGAAGGGCATGAATAGATAGGTTGATAGAAGTACAAATGATGCCATAACAGCGAAAGAAGAAACGACAGCAGTCAAAAGAGAAACAACGGTAAGACCCCTCATTCCGTTTGGGGTTAACGAATTATCAAAGTTTAAGAACCTTAAGACTTATAGGCGGTGTCCTAGCTTTACGAGCGTCCGTAAGGCCGTATTCCGTGATTATATCGTTCGTATACGCTGTCTAAGCGATCTTAATCGTCCTCTTTATCCTATCCCTAGTAATCTTAAGGCCTAGGATCCTCTTGACTTCCTTAAGGTCCTTAATTTCCTAGCGTTTTACTATTCCTACTTTAAAGCCCTAAACGGCTTAGATATCGTCCGTAAGAATAACTATATCGTTGATATATAGCCCTATAATTAGCTTCTAGTCCTTACGAACGAAGATATAAGCGTCTATAAAGGTAGGGTATAGGCCGAGCTCTTCTAGACCTTTATAGGCCTCTAAATACTACTTACGGCCTAACTACTTTAGTCTATAAAGTAACTTATCTATCCGTAAGACCTTCCTAGGGGGTACTAGTATCCCTTTNNGTAGNCTTATATATACCTTAGCGTATAAAATCGATNNTAGGTATACGCTAANAACGTCTNTCTAGTATATCTCCTAGTTAAGGTATACTCTNATAGCTAAAAGCGTCTNTAAGGACTTAAGACNGACCGTCGGNNAGAACGTCTCTAANAAGTCGTTANTANGAACTTATAAGAATCNCTAGGTAACTAGCCGTACTTTAAATCTGTCTAGTAGACCTATAAGANTATACTTNACTATAAACACCTANTTAGACCCTATAGGTCTCTTTCCGTCTAATAGATNNNTAAACTCCTAGGTATTAAGCGCCTAAAGCTTAAGNAGCTCGTCCTNNACNNTATCNTTCTAATATAGCNTATATAGNTTNTTATTAATCGNTTCCTCGTATNAAGTAGGGATCGCTAGCCGATCCTAGGTAGCTAGTACTTNNTTAAAGAACCGTTTTAGGCGTCTCTCGCGTATACTACGCCTCTATTGTCCTTATNCCTCCTCGCTCTANGGGTTACTATTNNCTTACGGATCGTNANNGACGTTANCGGACGGCCCTNTNTNGACTANNATNNTNTCCTCGTCNNTAATCTCGTCTTCTCTAGCCCCNTAGGGCNNTAAGTTATTACCGACCTTATCTTANGGCNNTACGACGTCTTCTANCGCTTCNTANNGTCGCTNATCTTTAGCTTAGGGCTCCTNGCTCCCTTACNTTNATTCTCTNCCTTCCGGTCNTANTACCGGGCTATCTANTCTNNGGCGATCNNTATCTACCTTAANTAGCTTATTTAGGTNAAAATCGACNNCTTTTATAGGNTTAAAGCTATTAATAACCTCTCNTTACTCTTCTAGCTCGTCCGGCTACTCCTAAAANTNGTCTTCGTTAAACGTANGAGCNNAGGAAACGATNACCTCCTTTATTATAGGGTTATATAGCTTATATTANCTNNACGTCGATAGGTATCNNATAAAAATCGTNCGTCTAGCTATAGGCTNNAGCTTACCTCGAGTCTNCTTAGGTATATAAGTATATACGATATANCTAAAGGTTTAGATATANCTTANNGACGNCTTATANCNNNTAAAAGCCTNTTCTAGACACTTCTNNTCTAGTCTAATTAGTATTCGGTTTTNTATATANTAAGCTATAACAACTATAAAGCCCTAGAACCTTAAGGGTAGNTTAGCGTACTATANTATAGACCTAGCTATNNTAACTAGAGTCCTNTTTAGCCGCTNNGCNANTCTATTCTATTATAGCGAGTAGATAACCGTTAGCTTAAGAGCGATTCTTTATANCGATAGAATTAGCCCTTCTATTNNNTTATACTCTTANNTATTATTATAGCGTACTACCTTAACCTTAAACCTATTNTATAGCTTAATAAATANCTTTTAACNNNTAAATTCTAACGATAATANNGACNNTANCCTAGTTAGGATAACCTANGACTTTCTNNTATAGTCGTCNNTAAACGTNAGTATATATACTTCGCCTATAATTACTAGCTCGNGATATAGTCCNTAGAAGTCTAAGAATATATAGGCTAACGGCTCTATACTTNTTTCTAGGCTTAACNNGTTAATCACCTATATCTTCTTTATTAAGGTATAGACCTCGTATATTTANTAGTCTNTCGCNTACTTAATCGGCCGTAATATNTCGTTANCGGTCTTATATACCTTCTTAATAAGTTANNGACTAAGGTNTCNNAATCTCTAATACTAACNGGTATATTTAGACACTTTATAGCCTATAGNTATCTCTTATTCGTCTATAACACNTTCCTATTAGTCNNTAGTAAGCTCTATAGANATCGTANCTTNTATTAGTATATCTAATATATANGATTTCNCTANTCTACTTACTATACCTACTTTATAGCCTTNATCCTTAATAATNATAGNTATTCTCTCGGGCGAANTAGTAGTCTCGACTACTAGTCCCTTGTCTTATAGCNNTACTATAGAGATNAAGTTCCNTTTNATTTANNGAACATATANTACGTCNNATANNATAATANTNCTNNTATACCTATTAACACTTATANGTAATCTTANNNNTCNCTAGCTAATTCTAGGTAGTNCTAATCTATTTATANCTATTATAAGCTACTCTATACCTANTATANTATACTTAATAAACGCCTTATAGTCTANCGTTATATAACTAGTTATCCTTAAGTTAACTAGCTACTTNTAGTCGTTANNNACGNTTTNNGACGCGCGCTAGTAGGTCTCGCCTATATATTCGTCNNTAACTCGTGNTTTCTTAGTTAGTAANAGGTTANCCTTAGCTCTTAGAGTNANTAGTAGTCCGGTCTTTACTCTCTCTTANTAANGATACTCCGNTACGTATTTATAGCCCTCGTCNNTATCCTTAAGCTAGCTNAAACACTTAACCTTTATATATCTCTTCTTCTTATANTACTAGTATTCTACNCCTCCNTTTCCTTTNTTTCNCCTCTTGTCCGTAGCCTATANGGCTACCTCTAGCGGCGTAGCTATAGCTACTAGCCTNCGCTNTACTTNTTCTAANTAGCTAGCGATTATATCTAACTTANNGATATCTTATAGTTCGAGTTAGAGGNTNATCGGTCNATAANNNNGGTTAATCGCCNNTAACGAATTAAATAGGATAATAGTAGTCGACTCGTCTATCGGCTACTATATAGGGTCGATATTAAAGATGTCTATTCGTACCTCTCGTAGGCTNNTAATAATCGAGTTTANNGATATATTTAGCTTTANCGTAAACCNNTAAAACCTCTAGAGGGCCGTAGANAGCTACTGTCTACCCGTAGGTAGGTAAGCACGCTCGAGCGTCTCCTATTACTCTCTAGCGGACNNTAAATAAAGTATCCTAGANAGTGCCTCTAGCCTATAATATCNTATAATAACTGTCCTAGCCTTTATATCTATTACTCGATCAGCCTTCGTATCCGTGGCTCTACTTAGCGTCGCTNCTTCCCCTTCNACTNTTCTATCGTCTATACCCTTTATAGACGTTTCGGCTTCTAGACCTAGTAGCTCGATAGTATCCTACGTATCCTTTNCCTTAATCATAGCCCTGGTTATCGCAGCCNACGTCCTATAGTTTNAGCTATTTAACTTAGCGATCCCGACCTTCTTGATTNTCGAATCGTCNTCTATTTTNACCCGTCACCTCGTAACTAGTCCGTAGGAGCCTCCTTAGTCCTATTCCTGANAGTAGNGGCCTCNGTTAGATCCCTTNTAGTGGCAGAGAAGCGCCGGGCTTATAACCTATTAGATTTNGTCGACTCTAGCTAGTCGGATNAGTGGTATNATNAANACAAGCAATAGNNACACAGGGATCGNNCGGAGGGCTNAATTAGGGTAAATCAAGTATATTATCAACTATATAGANTCNAAGATTAGGTCGTCGGGCTATATCTCTAGACTACAAGTGAGACGTGCCCTAAAGCACGTGCTAGGTGCTATAGTAGCCTCAGGCTGCCAGGCACACACTTCAACAGTACCCGAGAACGATCAAGGGTCGGGCCTCTCGGGCTACTTTAGGCTAGGAGTAAAAATGTTTTATATAAGTAGGTAGCTTTTCCTTAGATAGGAGCTTTATGCTCAACTCAAGATATTATTCTATAATACACGGTATTCATTATACTATGTGGGACCACCCTGACTTCTCACTCTCGTGCCTATTACTAACACCCCGACGTCCCACCTTGGATCTACCATCGGGTAAACGTTACAACTTAGCGGCATGCTTAGGGGCTCAGGGGTACAGGGCACAGCTTAGGTTATAGTAGCAACTGCTCAGGTCTAAAGACGGAAATATAAAACGCTTATGTTGATATTCCGATATAGGATTGCCTGTTATAGACAGCACCTACTAAAACCCAATATCCCAATATCTCTTCTTTCTCGTCGGCTTCTGCAGATCGAGCCGAAACCATCGCCACACCCATTCCACAACAACACGGCCTACAACTTCCCCTACGATAGCCGTTGAGATCGACAAATCCACCACTGTATGAAAAGCCCACGGTTCTGGCTCCGGTTTCCACACTAATTGACTAAAACCCATCCAAAAGTATTCCTGACCGAACGTCATTAGGGCCAGTGTGATTCCTATCGGCCAGCGACTCTTGAATTGGTACAACGGCTCCTCCCTTAGACGACGGGACATTGTGCGTGCAGAGGAATGTGACAGGGCTGGCGTGGGTACCAGCTCAAAGGAGTGAGCGAGACGCTCGTACCGGACTCGTTCGGCGACAGCCTCGAGAGGGAAATAGTCCAAAGCAAAGAAATAGAAGACCCTTGCCCCGACGATACAAATAGGGTTGAAAAACCAGCGCGAGTAGATGAAGGGTTCTGGTTTGGATATGATACGGAGGCAAGGACCGACAATAGGTAATTTGAATGTTCGGAGGTTGAATTTACTGTATTGATAAACATAGTTCGCCCAGCCAGGATGATTAAAAAGACGAATTGAGTAGATAGTCCAGTAGAGGAAGATAAAAGTGGCGATAGGAAAGGAGAGCGACGACTGCCGAGGGACTAGCATACGACGGCGGTTGAGAGGCGTTGGCCAAGTGGAAGAGTCTAATCATTTTAAATGTCAGATATCAGCAATAAGAGGGCGTGTAGACACGGCCAAGCTCACCGCAGTCCACAAAACAAGTAACATCATCTACCCATCGGAAATCTTCTTTCTCACTTGGGCCGCTGGGATTGACTGACAACGGCTCCTCTGCATCAACCTTGAACCCTGGACCGACAGAATATTTGATAGGGCATATATATCTCAGCCTCATGGACTTCTCAACCATCCCTAGATGACTAAAGCAAGCTCCTTGTCCCGACAGAAGTTCTGTGTCTCTAAACCTGTGTAAAACGAAACAAGACTGCCCGTCCCGAGTAATTTCTCGTGCTTGAGACTCACTCAGAGTAAATGAGATTGAAATGTGACCAAGGGTTACTAAAAAGTCAATTCCTTCGGACGAGGCATGTTTCTGTTCTTCCATGGACAGGTTATTTGTTTTGCCTAACTTTATACTGTCAACAATGAGTGCAGAGGAATTAGCATCCTCTAATCTAAACTCAAGACCTCCTGCTCCATCTGTAGTCCAACACATTTGACCGAAGTCCATATTCAGTCTGCCTGTGGGAAACTGAGGGAGCCAAGCTTGACTTTCATGGTTTTCGCACAAGACGGTGCCCTCCGGGTGTGGCATGAAAAGCATTGCCAAGGGTAGAAATTGCTGCGACTTGATGATTGCCATCATACGTTCAGATGGAGGTTGCTTAGTGCCATTCGCGCGCTGGAATATTTCTAGGGGACTCAATCCCAAGAGAACCGCGAGGATCCCATGTAAATCATCTGGATAAGTGGTACGTCGGACAGCGAGTTCGTTCCAAACTTCGATGAATGCTGAGGGGGTGTTGGCTGATTCGGCTTCAAAGACTGCTTGATTAAGGACGTCAGGCATATCGTCGAAAGATGCAGCAAGGATCTCCATGGAAAGTTGATGTCGGAAGGTTGGAAGCGCCTTATCCTTCCTCCATTTTCGAGGATTGACGAGTCCGTCGCGCAGCGCAAAAGAGAAGTCCCGAGACAAACAGGCTTCTTGAAAAGTCCAGCTTCGGCCCATCCACGGACAGGTGGCAAGTTCAACGGCCAACTCCATGGCTGACTTTTCTGCCTTTACAGAAAGGTCCCGCACTTTATGATCAATCACAATTGTATGTATTGCTAGAGCATATATCTGGGCCATTTTTTCGATGCACATTTCCTTCAAGCCTCCGAGATCAGCGAGCCTATCGTCTGCAGGAATACACAGAGTGTCAACCCAAATGTGCACGGTGCTCATATCTTCGCTAATTCCGCTCTGAATCATTCGGAAGAAGATCTCATCGACCTTGTCGACAATGTTTGGCATCTCCCCGCGGAAGAATGCCTGCGCGCCGTATGGTCTTTGCTGGCATTGCCGGGCATATTGGAATAGATAGTCGATCTGACACTGGGGGAGTTTATTGGCACTGGTATTTCCCATGCCCCCAGCCCATACGTGGGATACCGCGATAAAAGGACGACCGAAGGTATGTTCAACGATATCAATCTTGACAACCGACTTGGCTTTGGATGACTGCCCAAGCACGGGGACGGGGGTTTCCCGGAATCGAACCAACGGAATGCCTCCCTTCAAGATGATCCTCTCGAGTTCCTCCAGGTCGGAGCCGACGAAGGGGCAGGAGGGCTGACGGGCACAATGAGGGGCGTGCCTCGTCGCGTACGTCTCGTTGTCGACATCATACACTTTGCATGGGCCGTTGGCGGTGCAGCGCGGATGCTGCTCATGGCGGGACCGGTCCATGCCCGACAGATAGTAGAGGACGGGCGAGGAATACTGTTCGCAGTACGCCTTGGTCCAGTAGGGGCACCACCCCGCCGAGAGCATTCGGCCTTGAAGCAGCCGGTGGTCGTGATACGGCGACACGGAGCCCGTGGCCATCCAGAGCAGCGTTTCGACTGACAGGCCGATGAGCTCGCCCATGTCGCTCAGCGGGCGGATGTATCGCAGATGGCGATGCAGAGTCTCCAAGCATGGCTGCAGATACACGCTCAGCGCATCCCGGTCCAGGACTCGCAAAAAGCGCTCTTCCGAGAGCCGTTGAAGGGATACCACTGTCGTGCCGAGCCGATCCGAATGCCGGAGGAGATCCTCGAGGGGCGGCGGCGCGTCCCAAAAAGCGTCGTAGAGGAGGCCAAAGAACAGATGAGCCTGCGCCTTCCTCACCGCCGCATCGCGATCAACGGGATACCAGGCCTGGCAATCGGGCAATTCCGCTAGATGCGTCACGATCGCAAAGCCTTTATCAAATTCAAGTTCGTCGACGAAATCCGCACAGATGTAGGGGACTTCGATGGGCGGCAACCTCGCCTCGGTAGGATAAGGGAGAAGATCCATAATGCTGGAGGACGGGCAAGATGAAGAGAGATGTCGCTGGGCGGACCGTCGCCTCGTCGCCTTTTATTTAAGTACTCCATACCCACGGGAAGCGCTTCCTCTCGTGATGGAGCTGAAGCGGGAGCAACGAATAGCAGCCGCATAACGTGCGCCTCTATCGATGCCTTCGTCGTTGATTGACTGAAATAATTCATACAGTACTTCAGCCAAAGGGACCTCCAGGCGGCACCCCCGCCTGGCAAGGATGGAATTTCGCACTGGAATGAGACCTGCACCACATCGACTTGTCTAAACCATCTGAGAACGGCGGGAACGAGCGAGGTGAATATTAAGGAACAAACCGATAGTAATCAATTTAATGACGATGCTAATGCCAACTTGATGCTGGCGGGACCTTTGGATGAACGAGCCATGGATAGCGCCAAGATGTAGGGAAATGCCCGTGCGCAGAAAATCTTGTCCCGTATTCTTTTAAAACACGCACTCTTTTGTAATATCACGATTAAATGTAAAATGCACTTAATTGCTGAGCCTAATTACTTGACAACAGCGACAGCACTTGACAGTATAATGGGATTGTCAGCACTTGCTAGATTTATTTTTCCTACTCGGTCTTAACTACTTACATTTATTCCCAAGTCTTGCTGACAAAAAGCAATTATTAGTGGGCAAACTCCATGGGGCACGGGCCACTTTCGAGGCCCCGGATAGAGGTTGGCCAAATGGCCTTAGAATTAACCCGTATGTACAAGTTTATATGACGATTATTATAGCGCATTAGCTGCGCTATATTCTGGATGAGAAATCGCTCGAATCGGACTACTCGTTATTAAGTTATTCTAATCTAAAGTCAAGGGCTGAGAATTACGATTTTTTGGTGTTCCTTCGCAGTTGCGCGTGAATGCCTAAGGCATTAGAGTCGATACGAGGCCGTAACTTAAGTACTAACTAATCGTTGCTTAATAATCGCTATTCTGCTTCTTTTATATATAACCCGCTAGCCTTTAACGCAAGTAAAAAGTGCTCCAGGGAGCGATTATAGAGCTCGACAAGGACTTTCTAAATATAAACTTTTTATTAAAATCAGGTAAGGACTTATAATAATATAGCCGATTAAAGGTCCTAGCTATTAAAACACTATAAAATAAAATAAATAAAAAAGAAGCTCTTTCTTAAAGAGAGTAAATAAAAAAGAGAAAAGACTAAACTTTTAGAGCTTAGATCAGAGCTCTAGAAGCTTAGTCTAAGGCCTAACTAAGGCCTAAACTTAAGATAATATTAGTTTATTAATATTATATTACTATTATACTATTAGACTATTATTTATTTATTCTGTTTACTTTATTTAAGAGAGAAAGTATTTAATTTAATATATAAACCCTTTAGAGATTAAACTTAACAGTATAGGCCTTCTAATAAGAGTTTATAGATACCTTTAAAACTTATTCTTAATAGTAAAAGATTATCTATTTATATTTAAGTAAAATTATAAACTATAACTTATAAGTTTTCTATTAAAACCTTTCTATAACTTTAATTTAGATATCTATATATATCTTATAAATTATTTAAATATAATAAGACTATAATTAATTAAAAGGTTATCTATCTTTTCTTATTTTCTATAATCTTATTTTAGTCTTTAACTAAATAATATAAAATATAACTAATATAAAGTTAAATAACTATAATATATAAATTAATAGAGCTTATAGTTAACCTTAACCCTACGCTATAGAGCTACCTAGAACTGAGAAGGTCAGATACTAGTCCGGATAGATATGATATAGTTCGCTTACTTATAAGGGGGCGTCCGTCACGTGGCTTAGATCGTCGGCGGATGTCCGGAATGATGTCGGTAGCAAACCTCTGACATCTAAGATCATGGTTCTAGGGCACTTGATACGTGGCATAGGATACTAGATAATACTATTAATTTCTATTGTTATTAGGTCTTAATATCAGACCCTCGTTAGTAGCAGATAGCTAATAAAAAGGGGGCTTCTCTGGACCCCCCGGGGCCAGAGATTAGTTCTGTACTGAATCTTTTTCTTCTTACACGTGACTTCTTTGCCTACCAACGCCTCCTCCTCACACTCTTTCTACCTTACTTCCTAGGAGTCTCCTATATATTCTATATATCTAATAATAGCTTATCTTGTTCGGCTCTCTCTTTAGCCTTTGTTATTGTCTAGAGGACCTACTAGCGGTCCTTGTTATGTTTTCGTCTAATATCACGATCGGTTATACTAGACATAGAATTGCTCAACATTATGTAGCGCGTTTTGGTCGGGATCAGGGTGCGGGAGGTTTTAGGCTAGTGAGGCTTAATTCCCTTGGTCTTACGAATCTTATGAGGCATTTTTCAAGTCAATTGATTAAGAATTGATAAAGTTACGCGTGTTGCAATTGATGGCGTTAATGCTTAGAAGTACGCGATTTCGCGATTTCGGTGTTTTTGCGGGGACCTTGCTAAAGACCCCGCCGAGTATAGGTGAGCTAAGGATGGAGGGCACTTCACCGCATTCTCGATGGCCAATCTGGTGGGACTGACCGATCCCTGATGAGATTCTTAAGGTGGTTATTGGGCTAAAAGTGTAACTGGGACTGACCCCTGACGGGCTGTTACCTGTGTCAGAAGTTATCCAAGAATGGCGCGGAAATTAGCCATGAAGTTTAGCAATGGAAGCTTCATTCATTGCCAAACCTTCAGCCTTTCCTACCGTTAAATAAGTATAACTTTTTGCCTCTCACAATCCTTGAAGGCATTGTTGCTGACAACTTCTCCTATTAGGCTGTCAAAAGTATAGCCAATACCCACACGCCGGTATTCATTTTCCCTTATTCCTGTCATTTTAATCAGCAGGAAATATATGATTTCATGAGCATCCCCTTCCGAGTCGCTGCCATTATCACCGATGTCCATCCGCCGCTGTGTCACGACCATGGCGGTAAGTTTTGCAGGGGTTGCGCTATCAGCCAGATCGTCGAGATACCCCGTGCCAAGTGGTAAGCCATCTGTATCAAAGATGTCGAGCACAACACTGAGATATGGGTCATTAAATGGCGGATCCCCGTGCGACGTTCTGTACCAAACTGGCTTTGTATAGGCGTCGAGATACAAGTGTCCAGCCTGGACTACGCCGAACTCATTCTCGGGATTTTGGAGAACTACGTCAGTCTTTTGGATCTCTGCCATGTAAGGATCGTGAGTCGAACTTGATGATCGCAAATACAGCCACTGTATAGGACCACGTCTTGCAGCCCATGACCACGTTGGCGCAATATACGGCCCAGAGTAACATTCGCCATCTCTGTACCACAAGAGGCCAGTATGCAGGTCCTCAATCCACAGACCAGCGATATAGTGACAGCCAGTGGCATTGTGTATTTCAGCAGCAATGCCTGAGATTGCAGGGAATGTATCAGATACGATTGTGATGTGCAACGTGGCATACTGTAGTACTATGGCATACCAACGTGCGAGTATGCACTGGTAATCAGGGTGAACCAGGGGGCTGTGTAACCACTTGCCTTTCGTAAAAAAGAGAGAACGTTTGAAGTTTTCGTCCTCCCACTCTGTACTTTGAGCTTGTTTTGTATATTCAGTGGCATTGCTTTCCCTGACTGAAAGCGTCAAGCATTCCCAAAACATATCGTCCTTACCAAAGTGGAGCACCCTAGTCGAGAGCAGCCTTTCTTGTAAAACCCAAGATCTCTGACTAAGTGGCGATTGTTGAAATACCTCTCGCCAGGGTTGCGTAGCTGGACGAAGGTGCAGATCGTTCTCTAGGTGAACAGTAGACATTCTAGGTCTTGGAAGTAGGAATCCCTGGGAGGCATTTGCGGCACTAAGGGCGGAAATATTGAGGTAGCAATTCTTGTAGACATCGACCATTTTTACGCTTTCGGCTTGCCAGTCCTCTCTCGAGTCCTGAATGATACAAAGCGAATCAATCCAAATGAACTGAACTCCGAGTCTGCGCGTGACCTTGATGGCGTCTTGATAAGTGGGCGGCAATAAAAACATGTCAATCCCCTCCATGAATGATTGCACGTTCGACTTGTGTGTGCTCATGGTATTGTAGCTTCCCCAACAGTGACTGAGGGCCGTGTATTTCGTGCCGCTACAAATTGACTGAGCGTCTATCAACCTTGGTCTGATCTCTGAGATATCTAAGAGTCGTCGAGGCAAAACCGCTGTCGCTACTCTTTGGCAGGCCGCATGTCCTTCTTTGCAAGAGGAAAGCCAGGTTCTAGCAACTTCCCAGCATTCATCTGACTCCGGATGGAGGCAAAGCTCACGATATGGAGAAATGGGAACCAATTTGCCAGCCGCGGCAAGGGGATCTAGAGTAGACCGGTCAGCTCAAACTTTTTTCTCATGGGAAGACAGAGAACAAACAGTTTTTCATGTAGATCTCAAACGCAAAAGATGTTAAAGCAAAGTCAACAACATCTATGTCGAAACCCCCTGATATAACCTTTAACCTTGCTGAGCGGGCGCGCTGGCCATTTGACTGCAGAGCTATTTCAGTGTAAAGAAACTGACATAGCAGACATCCACGAGATGCAGATATTTTGAGAGTTCGGTAGTCATGGTGGAGTGTTGTGCCAATGAAATCAGACCGTAGTGAACGGCACGCCGCGCAACGTTTCTCTGGCCGCAACGAGACCAGGAAGGCTGGAGGCTGTGCAGAGGAGCTCATTGGAATTTAATAAACGAAAATCCACACTCGAGGTGATGGCGAAATGGCTGGTGGTCACTTCGTTGATGGAACAACTCATGAGAGCCTAGGAAATCGTGAAGCAAAGTGTTAGCATGTGACGTATGACTAATGGGTCATGTGTTCATAATTGGAGTCACGTGAGAATGGTGCATTTCTACCTATTGTGTGATATTGGAGCCTACTGTTGTCTACCATTGCCTGTACTTTGTACTGCTCTATATAAACACTCACAGTTATAGTCTCAAACTGGTGTCCATGTGCCCAAATTCGGCTTATCCAACCAAATGAGAACCTGTGTTGCTAACATCAAGAGTTGAAGATCCGAATCACGTGATTATACCTCTATAATATAAATACAGAATTCCCAGCTTTATTCGGCCAAACACTTTTGCACTCACAGACCTTGCGACCAAACCAAGAACCCTTGCTCAACTGTCGGTGTCTCTAGGCTTTTGGCAACCTCAAAAAGTCTGGCGATAGGTAAATGGTACAGACTTCTTCACCAGACGTGATCCCTTTTGTAGCAAACATGATGACGCGGGAAGTGTGAGGTACTGTTAGAGACAGTTCTGTTTGGAAGCAGGCTTACGCCAGTGGGAGGATCCCGGATCAGACCGGAGTAAAATACCAAGTTCTCTCGTAGGGATCCCTCTACGCCTGTATATCGACAGGCCACCGAGGCGCTGGTGCCTCTGTCGGAAGATATCGAGACTGCGAGTCTCAGGCCTGGGTCCTGCACGTGATGTCCGTTCATGATACTAGGCCTGAGGCTCGGCTATAACTTAAGGGAAATAGCATAGAGAACCAGAGTTAGAGGGCACGTGATCATGTGATGAGGTCACGTGATAGATCGCAGGATCTCGAGGGCAATCTAGCGAGTGGATTATCCTACGATCTATGTGAGCTAGAGGTAGGATGCTTCTATATAAGCAGATAGGTTTCCTTCTTAGATACAAGCTTTGTGCTCAAATTTAATTAGCAATCTTATATTATACTTTGATTACCTTTTCCTGTAATGAGATCGCTTCTTACTGATCACCTAGATAGGATAAGACCCTTCTCTCTCTTTAGTACTTACTAACCAGACGTACCATGTCGTACGAAGGCAGCGGCCCAAGTACGAGGATTCGTTACAAGAAGTGTTACGGTTTCTTATCACGTGCAATCCCGGGTCTGAGGCTCGGTAGATCTGTTAGCAGAACCACACAGAGAACTAGGGGTGTAAGGCACTAGAGTCACGTGACTAGATCACATGACTAGAGGGACCGATAGACCGAAGCGTCAGGCCTCCGGTTAATAGACCGGCTGGCCGAGCTATTGTAAAAGGACAAGAATAAAGGGAGTAAACCGCATCCGCTAAAATAGCGGTATCAATACAAATTACAGGCACATCTTTATCGTTGACTTGATCCTGTCACAGATCTGGTGCAACGCACAGTCCTGTGGCTAGGGAGACTCAGACAGTGTGGCGCTATATACGACAGGAGGCTGCGACGCGGCCCCTGACCCCTTATCACGTGCCCTCGCTTACCAGTACTCACCTCCTGTATATAGACCCCTTAAGGGACCCCTCTTCCTTCTTCTCTCCTTAGCTTAGTTTCTTCGTAATATAACACCTTCTTATAAATACGTCCCCNACGTGACGTCAGGGGCCCCTCGTGCCCTTTTATAGAGCTATAACATTAAAACTAAGCTCTCTCTTCTTGCCTAGGAAGGCCTTTAGAATATCCTACCTGACGACGATCACACGAACCTACGATATATAAAACAAGACGAACAACCCTTACGATGCCGCCACGTG
>JAAMPI010001018.1:0-21049 GCA_013054445.1 Cudoniella acicularis
TTCCTCACTTCTACCGCGCTCACAAATCCAAATCCAAATTCGAACTCCAACATGCCTACGCCTACGCTTGACCCCACTTCTGGTGATAGTGCGGTGCCGGTGGTGGGAACGTCTATAGCGTCTACAGCTAGCGAGCTATATGATCGACTAAGCAGTGCAGCTGTCGCTGCAGCAAGTTCTACAGCAGGTGGAGACGTCGTGGTGCTAACTGGTCTGGGAGGTAAGAGCACGAGGACAGGGGTGGTTGCCAGTGCTACGAGTCGAGCAGTGGGTGTTGAGAGGGTGAGCATAGGGAAGGGGAAAGGGAGCGTGCTGGTGTCGGTGGTGCTAGGGATAGTTGGGGGGTTCGATATAGGGATTTGAGATAAATCATGTAATTTTGGAGAGAGAGAGCAATTATTTTTGGCCTTCATGATCGGCTTTATGTAAACTTGTTGACTGAATGGACTTTACGTGCTATGGCAAATCCAAGGGCCTGGCTATAAATGAGATTGATTGATTGATTGATTTATCCCTTTTTACATCCTTTATAAGTCGAAGACTATAGTAGGACGACTAGGGTTTTAAGCCCTAGTGGGTCAAAAGTAGTTATAAAAGGTAGTAATCCAAGTATTCCATGTGACAGTGAGGGTCTGGCCCTAAATATAAATGAGGAGAAAAAGGCTGTGTTGTGATGTTATAGTAACAGAGAGACACTGGGGAAATGGTTGTCTTATCAAAAAACGACCTTTGTATCACTATTGTAAATATCCCTATATATTCAAACAATTTCTAAAGTATATACCGATAATACAAGAGATGTACATAAATTTACAATTTCGCCTCATCAAAAACTCGAATAAACTCATGATAAAAGAGAATAGATTCCAAATGGGCATCAATCGAGATCTTCACAATTATCAGCAAAAGCCCCTCTTAAATATCACGGTGATTATAAAGAAAGGGGAAGACTCACCCGCTCATTAACATCATGAACCCCACCCCACCCCCTCATCAGCCTCATCAAAAATATGTTTAATGACTCCAAAAAAAAATATTTCCAGCTTGCTTCCTTGTGCGAAGAGACGGGAGAAGGCTCCAGACTCCGCCACCAGGAAATTGACAGTGAGCTTTCTGGGAGAGAGGAGGTTGAATTGTCGCTTTCTTCCCTTGTTGATAATTGAAGTCCGTATGACGAGGCCATGGGTTTGAATGTGCTGATTATTGCGTTTTGACGGACGAAACGCTGTCTTCGTTTGAGATGCGATAGTTTACTAGCACTTCTGCGAATTGCGACAATGCATTGGCTTTACCCCCTGATCTGAAAATCGTCACTACCTGGCCTGCTCGCAGAAGAACATCACTTGCAAAGTCTGAAAGCAAAGAAACGACTTCCTTTTCCCCCATTTTGGTGGGGTTCAAAGCAGCTTTTCGCAACGCACTCGACATTTCCGTATGGGGGTTCTCGGCAACACAGTGTAGCTGATAGTAAAAAGGATTATTAGACGTGTATCTTGAAGAGAAATTTGTCCTAGCGGCGTCCTCTAGTAAAGTGACGGCTTTGGAAAAGATCCCGATGGATGTATGCGGTAGTGCCATACTGCTATGTCCTCCTGGAACATGAACTCTTATAACAGCATCCACATACCCCTTCTCACTAGCCTGCGGAACCCCAAAAGTCTTACCATACATGTGATTTATCCCAATTAAACCTTCATCAAGAATAATAGCAAAAGAATCGTTTCCCCAGACCTTTTCTAGGTGTAAAGCGATTTGTTTTGCACCAATGCCTTTGGGGGATTCTTCATCGAAGCCGAAGCCGAGAACGACGGTTCGGAGGGGGCGGAAGCCGGCTGAAAGGAGGGAGGTGGTTCTGGAGAGGATGGCGATTACGTTGTTTTTGCAGTCGTGGCTTCCGCGGCCGTGGATATAAGTGCCGTCGAAATGGCCGGAAAAGGGGGGGTGGTTCCATTGCGGTAAGGTGTCCGAGGTTACTGGTACGACCTGGTGGTATTTGTTAGTCTGAGGATGGTGCGAAAAAGGGAGGGAGAAAGGAAACTAACATCTTAATGGCCTGTTAGGAGGATTGGCTGGAGACTGCTGTCTGAACCCCGCCATGTATACATCAACCAATGCACATTTACCACCTCCAATTCAAGTTTCTCATGCCTAGCAAAATCAGTGCCAAACTAAGCCAAAATCTTCGATCAAACTCACAAAAGCGGAAAAGTCTCCCTAAAATATTTCGCCAATTCAAAAAACACCTCCCACCGCTCATCCTCCCCCACATCGCCCATATCATCATAATCCTCCGTAGGGATTCTCACAGCACCAGCTAGACGCTCAATACTCAAATTACGGAAATTTTCGCTTTTGAAGAGTTTCTCGACATTTTGGGCTGTGATTTCGGGGCGATAGTGGGGGGCGATTGCTTCTTGAGGAGGGCATTGGGGTGTGTAATGTGGAGGATTTGGGAGGCGAAATGGGGGCAAGAAATTGAGGTGGGTGAGTGTGTTGGAAATTCCGAGACTTCCCTAGAATTTGGGACTTGGTCGTAGGCCAACTTCCCTGAAACGTGCGACATTGCGATGCTTTGTGCTAATAGCGATGCTAGAGAATATTTTACTAGCTTTAGGTGTGACTTCTACCAGGGGGGCCGGATCTCCAGGCAGCTTGGGGGAAAGTGGTATAGGTCCCAAATGACGGAGCACTGTGAGATGAAAAGGGAAACGGAAATTTCAAAAATATCCAACCCTAACGCCTTTGTGCTGGCTCAAACTTCGAGGGCATTCATCAATGAAGGTGGGGTTGATGTTAGAGGCAAACCCCCACTTTCCCCTGAATAGACTTCGACCTAGCTATTTCAACAAATAGGGTCCGTCCATCATACATAAATGTCAGTAGCAAACTACTTTTTCGCGAGGCAGACGTCATATATCTAGTAGTGATTGAATGGTTCAAAAACTCAATATAAAGACGTTGTTGAATCTGCTCTTCTCTGCAGTGTCGCCTATAATAAGGGAATTAAGGGCCCGGTCACATGACTCGGTAAACTTGCCAGATCCAGAATGACTCGGGTGCTCGGGTCGCTCCGACTTTTCTTCCGACGGAATTTAAATCGCGACGTCTTCACTCCACTTTCATTGCCCGCGCGCGAATTCCAACTCAGCTGCTGGGCTGACAAATTCACAAGCTCACAAAGAATACAATCTGTCCAGTGAGGAGAATCTGTGAAGCTTGGTTATGGCCAATACCCCGCAATCATTATCGAAATATTGTTTACGAGCCCGAGAAAGGTATAGAATGACCGTACCTCCGTACGCGGACTCAAGTTCAACGTCGACGATGACTTCGAAAGGACTAAGGCGGATCCTGGACCAGATTTCTGGGGAACACCAACGGTAAAGCTGACGAGGTCCAGGAACACGGTCAAGTGGCTGTGGTTTGCGTGATCAGTTTCCCGAATAACAACATATCACAAATCACAAGTACTTTCAAAGCTAGAAACAAGACTTAAGGGCCGATAAAGCTAGCTGCTCCCTCACTCTTAGGATCCCTGCTCTTTTTCCTATGTTATAGCAGTTTTCTATTTAAATGTTACATGCTTCTTCTCCCATCCCCATACAGGGCAAGCGGCAGGTTTGTATGAGACCCGTCCACTCCCACCCAAATCCCAACTCTATTTGCCCTTTCAAAGATGGGGTTAGAGCCCCACCAGTGTGTAGCTTTATTTCATGAACCACATCGGCCAAGTCTAGTACCAGCAAATCTCTCAACCACAACTGGGAGAATGCGATTTTCAGTGGGGATTGACATCTATCTACACCAGGAAAAACTACAAGATCCTCTTATCAATTAAGATTTTGGCCTCGCCATAGGAGTGGGGAAGGCCGTCAGGATGCTGCGTGTGCATGACGAACCGAACGGTCGGAAGCTGTCTTGCGATGATATAAAGTGTGAATGCCGCGGTTCTGCCCTGCGAAATTTTTCCCAACCGCCACGGACAAAAGAACGATTCGACGCTGTCCGGAGGTCGAAGCGCGCACAAAGTATCTCGTGCCCGCGTACGGCGTAAATCTGGGTTCAGAATCAACATAACCGCCGGTCATTGACAGTCAGAGGACTTCGAATCTGTGAAATATGGCTACAACCGGCGCTCTGGGTGGCGGCCCCGCTGTGGGGGGGAGCTTGAAATGTACAGCCACAAGGTTGAGGATTTCAAATTGAACGACATCACTATCGTTGAAGAGGGCAATAACACAAAGCTTCCTAAGAACGAGGGCCCTGCGGAGCCCATCACCACTCGTTGGAAATTCTGGTCATGGTATGCATATTATTTTGGCAATAACTCGGCAGGCACACTGTCGTATGCACCATTGAGTAAGTTCAATCCCCTAATTTTTAGCTCGTATTCTAACAACAATTAGTCTTTCAGTCTCTTCTCAGCCAAGCAGACCGCAATGGAAATGATCTCAGTCAAGCTTGCTCTTACGACGTAACCGCTCCACGTGTCGTTAAATTTGGGGTCCAAAATATCAATATCGATACTGTTGTGCTGATTTGTAACGGAATGGTCTTTGCGTTTCAGGGGCTCATCCTACTATCCTTCGGCTCCATGGGAGATTATGGCAAATAGAAGAAATGGATTTTAATATGCTCGACACTCGTGTGCTAGGCCATGCAATTTAGTTTCCTCGGACTGAGGGATTCGTCATAATATTAGGCTGCCATTGGAATTTATATTGTATCCAGTAAGTCTTCCTCCTGTATATGGTATCTGGGTATTCGCTGACCATGTAACCTTGTCCTACAACATCTGCCAGGCATTCTAGACTCCCTCATTCCCTCATCTGGCTAGAAATACACCTGAAGCATTGGAATCGAAACGGGCTTTTCAAGACGGTGAAATGACGGAAGAAGAATTTAAGCGGACCCAAATGCTTCAACGAAATCGTCTTTCCAATATCGCTTTCGGGTGCATGAGCACCGGTTATACTTTCACGCTCATAATTGCATTGGGAGCAGCCTATGGGTTGCATGCAAATGACTCAGATGCTAGAAATTTGAAGACCGCAGTGGTCATAGTTGGTGTGGCCACCGGAGTCTGGATTCTTTGCGGTACACCGTAAGAACTCACCCTTTCAACTCTCAAGCACCTACATCCTCTTCATGCAAACACTTCTATATTCTCTTGAAATGTCCAAGAATCCTAACTCCAACCCTCACAGATGGTTCTTCCTCGAAAAGCCCCGCGCAGCATCCCTACCCCTAGGCAAAACATACTTCTTCATCGGCGCAAAAGCCTACTTCCATGCCTTCAAAAGCATCCCCAAACCGACGCAAACCTGGCTCTACCTCCTGGGCTACTTCCTCATCTCCGATGGTTACGCAACCATCAACCAGATCTACGGCATCTGCCAAAACGCCATCGTCGAATACAGGACCACCACCTCCACCGAACTCTACATCGTGCAAGGCCTGTCCAACGCCGTGGACATCGCCATCTTCTGGCTCATCCAACGCCACTTCAAGATCCGTACCAAGATAATTCTCCTCGTGAACTGCGGTTTCCTACTCGTCATCCCAATTTGGGGATGCATCGGTATCGGTTTCCATAAATTGTGGGAAGTTTGGGCTTTTTCGGTCATTGATTGCGTTGTCGTGGCTCCTTTCTACGCTTTCAGTGCGACGATGTTGAGTGATATTTGTCCGAAGGGGAGGGAGGTGACGTTCTTTGCCTTGTATGCGCTTGTGAGTAAGAGCACGGCGTGGATTGGACCGATTATTAGTGATAGTATTATTGATCGGACGGGGAATACGAATAAAGGATTTGCGTTCTTGTTAGGGTTGACGGTGGTGGGGTATGCACTTATTTGCTTTGTGGATGTAAAAAAGGGGAAGGAGCAGTGTGAGAGGTATGTGTTGGAGGGCCTGACATTAAAGAAGGAGAATTAGGTAGGGAATAGGGAAATAGGAACACGGGTGGAGGTGGAGATAGGGATCGGGGTGTTGTTAAAGTTAAGTAAAGTATATAATATACATAACTGACCACAAAAAATCATTAATTGTAAAAACCGACCAAAACATATCGTTAATTACTGTGACCGACCAAATATCAGAAATACTTTATTTTATATATAATTCTAGACTTCTATTATAGGTGACTCCTATATACCGAGTTATGCTTTCTAGGATACTTTTTCCAAGTAGGGAGAGCATAGTTAAAATTATAAGAAAAGCATCTAAAACCGACTATATATAGAAAAGCGTCTTTTTAATATGTATATATACTATAGCTTAGCGGGTGGGTTTAATATAGAACAATAAATTATCTCTAAAAGTTCTGCTAATCAGATGATAAACCGCGTTAATTCAAAGGACGATTCTCTTAGACAAGATTATTATTGTATAGTCGCGTTGGAGTTATATAGCTTATTCTTAAATTCGTGAGTCGAAACTAATATTTTAGAGACAGCTTATAAATAGGGTTAGGCAAATCCAAATCGATTTATAAAACACGATCTATATAAGAATTTTAAAGGTTTTAGAGGAATTCTTTATTATATAGCTAATAAAGGAATATAAAAATTAAAATATAAGCTTGGGCTTTATTACTCTACTAGTAGCTTCACTTTATATATAATAAAGTAGACTTAGTAGAGAAAGACCTTATATTTATATTAAATGCCTAAATATATTCTATATAACTCAATTCATATTAATTTAACTCAACTTAGCATTTACTTAGATTTAGACACTAGAGTCCAAATCGGAAATATGTATAATTTAGATTTGGAAAAGTCAAATAGAAAGGGCAGAGTTGGATTTGGATTTTCCAATCCTACACGTAGAACTTGCTAGTAGATGGATTATATAACTTTTACAATCTTAACAGGCGCACCCATTAGTTCTTTCATCGATTCCGGGCCTTTCAACATACGACCTGTTGTAAAGAATCCCACCCGCTGATAAACAGGTAGAAGATCGACCATTCTCCTACATGGGGTAAGCACTAAACCCTGAACTTCTTCCTCTTGGACGAAAACGTTCGTTTGTCTTTTCAATCTGAGAAATGGCATGCAGTAGAAATTAGGTGGATCTGGCGGTGCCTCATCAGGAAATAAACGAGCAAGCCGAGAGCAAGTATCGGTTTTTAGAAACCATGCTTTTCCCTCCATGCCCACTCTGACTTGACACAAGTGGCCTTCCATATTTAGGGATCCATCCTTCACTGCCCCGAACTCGCCATTTGGTCCCAATTCCGAAGGGGTAACGAGCGGGTCTGATATAGTTACAAGACTCTCCCGAAGTGTGAGGTCCCACCGCGAGTTATCTGGCAGGAGATCATGACCAATCACAGCATTAAGTGAGGCCCAGGACCAAGTGGGTGCAATGTAATCCATGCTTCCAGCGCTCCCAGTGGCTCTTCTACGACCCGGTCCTTCTGGTGTGAGCCATAACATATCCGTCAGTACATGCTCCTTCCATAAGCCCGCTACATAAGTGTAACCAGTCGCTCGCTGAATCTCCTTTACAATCCCCGAAATGGCGACTAATTTGTCTTTGCGTTGTGTCAAATTTCCCCGGGAATATGGTTCAACAAGCTCGTACCAGTGGCGACTGAAGCTATTTGTGCCAACAATATTGGCTGCGAAATTGTTGTTGCGTAGCGTCTCGAATGAATGTCGGAATCCGGATCCTTCTACGTTCGCTGAGTCCTCGGTCCAGGGCTGAGGGGAAGGCTTCCTGATTTTCTTCCACATTGCGCGTTTGTATTGCCAGATTTTATAATTGATTTGCGGGTCGTCGGGATCAAAGGCATCAGGAGGCGCTTTTAGCTGATGAAAAATTCGTTTTCCTGTCCACCAGGTGAGAGCACTTCCCCATTTAGCATTCAGATTTAGAAAATCTGTGCTGGGATCAATCTTTTCCGTCACGGTTTGAGAGCTACTTTCGTCCTCTGGGTATTTCTTGTAGATATAGCCATTCGGACTCAGTTCGGAGGCTGACCGCTGACAACATTCCCAATACATCATTTCAGCACCGAAATGCAATATACGGCGGGATAATAGTCGTTCCTGAAGAACCCAAGCACGCTTGTTCAAAGGGGATATATCGATACTCCGCTCAAAGTCTAGAATGTCGTCCCGTCGGGCCCATATCCAGTTGGGAAGCAAGGCCTTGGGGGAAGATACCCCTATTCTGCAAGGGCGAAGGCTGAGACAATTTCTCTCGTGGAAGCAACCGCCATCCCCGGAGGACGATCCAGTGGAAGCTATTGTGCAAAAAGCGCCAGAATACACACTCCCCATTCTCGCGGATTCTTTTACCCAGTCTTCCTTAGAATCTTGGATTATGCAGAGTGAGTCAATCCATAAGTATGAAAAGCCTAAGCGTTGAGTGATTTCGACTGCATGCTGCATGTTCTTAGATAGTGAGCAGAAATTAATATCGTTAAGGCAAGACTCGTAATTCGATAGCGTAAGTATAAAGGTGTTACTCGTTCCCCAGCAATGACTTAACGCCAGGTATTTGATCCCATAATCTCCTGGATCTACTAGCTCAAGCCTTATCACTGGGTGGCTGTCTCTGGACTCCAAGACGCTGTTTGCAGTCACCTTTACGATTCTTGTAGGTAGTTCTAGAGGTGCATTTCCAACTCCATTACAGAGCAAATGACTTGAAGAACAGTTTTTGAGCCAAGCATTTGCTTGTTCTATGTGGCGATCGGATTCAGTTGAAGGGACTACAGATGCCATGGACGCTAGAGCAGTTAGGTATATCTAAACCAGGAACATAAAAATAGCAAAACTCACGAGCTTCGAAAAGAACGCCCCTGTGGATCAAAAGACGAGCACTCAAGGCTGTGTCACCATTATATAGTTGGGCGAAGGTATATGGCGAGAGTGGGCGCTCCTCCCATACCTTGACTTTGTACTGTACAGATGAAACTGGTAATCGGTGATGGTAATTGCCGGCTTCCCTTTGCTTATCGCTGAGGGAATACCAAAGCAAGGCGCACAAATGGCAAGGTCGGTCGGGGCGTTGGGCTGAAGAGCGCAAAACCACAAGAGAATCCCCAAATTCGTGCCATTCCACCAGACGGGTCAAGAAATCCCTTGAGCCCATTATAAGCTTTGAGTTTGTCGTGAACAGTTTGCACTGATCGCACAAGTAGCTACGATCCTGCTGCTTTGCAACCGGATGCCACCGTTGACGGCAACTTCTCGATCCCCATCTCAAAAACCCGTGGGGATCAGGATGATAGCGATATAGCAAATAAATCCCAAGTATTGTAGTGTTCAAAATGAGAAACACGAATGACCAGGCTACCATTGCGCCAAGTGAACACTCCGGATGAATTTTCAAGCGTAGAAGGACAAATGCCACGATCCACAGAGCACACCATCGAATCGAACTGTCGGGGAGAACCAGTTTGCGAAGAACGTAATTCTTCCATTGCCAAGCGAAGAACCAGCCCCATGACATCTCGGGATGTATTGTACCATGAAAAAGGACAATTAAAAAGATCCAGAAACCCAAGGGGCGCAGTTCTATGCGGGGAATCCATACACAGAGAAACAGTATCCAATAGAAGAGAATCATTTAATTGCGTTTTGTTATATTGCGTAAAATTAATTTGAGAAGACAATCGCAGGACATGATGGGGGGCATCCAGATATATCGAGATACCTAGCTTGGCGGCGGATGACAACAACTCATTTTTCTATGAATAAACTTCTATTGGACTACGAAGCATATTGGGTAGTATTGGAAGACGGGAACTGTGACTGGCCAGGTTCTAATTGGATTAAATTTCAGCAGAGGCTGAGAGGCTGCATAACGGGCCATAGCGTATCCCTTTCAGCTCTAGCCTTGTTGTCGATGGCGTCGAAGTCGCACATAACACTTCACGGCGCTCGCGTAACTTTTCTGCCCACTGGAGAATTCGTATTCCAGTGCTTCTAATACACGGTCTTTATTATTATTTAATAACCATCTACTTTTTACTTATAGTAAAACAGAAAGCACTCCTATTGCTAACGCCCCTAGAAGTGTCTCTCTCTCACTTCTCGTTCCCTTAACACCCGCCGCCCCCGATCTACCCGTAGCAATAATAACACTCGCCCTAGTACTTGTACTCGCAACCACTGTCCCATTCCCACTCGCCGTCGTTATCACCACACTCGAAACATTCGTACCAGCCCCCATTTCCGTCACAACAGCATTACTGAATGAACTCGCCACCGCCGAAGTAGAACTCGTTGCAGCAGCCGCAACCACCGCGCTACTAATACTCCCATACAACCCATCACCACTCACAATCAGAGTGGTACTCGGATACACAATCCTCACGCTCGTCAGAGCACTCTTATACGTGCTCAGACTCAACCCTGGCCCAATCAAACTCACACTAGCCGCAGTCAAGAAAATCGTTGTAGAGCAGACCGCGTAATAGAGGGGTACGCTGGTTGTTATAAGTGATGTGATGGTAGAAGCGTAGTGTCGCGTGAAGGTTGTTGGCGTGTAGATGACGGTGGTGGCGGCTGTGGTTGTGTATTTGGGGTAGATGGGGAGGGTGTATGTTAATGCTTTTGTACCTTCGGAGAGGGTGAGGGTTGTGCTTCCTGTGGGGGCGATGGAGGATGTTGGTTGTGGGGAGGCGGCGCCACCGCAGAAGTATTTGGGTATGTTGCTGTTTTTGGTTAGTTTTCTTGGGGACAGCAGCTGGAAATGAGGGGGGAAGGAAGGGGAACATACTCGATGTAGCATATGTTGAATAGTGCCTCACTGAGGAGGGTTAGGTCGCTTGCGCTGCAGAGAGATGTCTCGTCGCAATAGGTTCTGGCGTAGTCGATGCCTGTGATGCGGACGAGGGCTGAGTTTCTGAGACTGAGTGATGTGCAGGCACATGTTGGGTCCCTGTGTTGTTTCAGAGGGATTAGTTATATAGTAAAGCAAAATGTGATTCTGATCCAAGAAATAATGATAGGGGTGGGAGAAAGGAGCACTTACATAGCACCACTCGACGTCAGGCACCCCGCATATGAAATCGCATGTGCGAAACATGATTGCTACACAGCTTTTATTAGCACCTACATTAACAAAACGTCTTATTGCTAAAATAAACAAACCATATGTTTGAAGAATTCATCACAATGACGATCATAAGGAGAAGGGAGTCAAACCGCACACGCCGGGACAGCAGTCACTTGCCCCCTGACCTGCACCACCTGCGCAATCAACAAAATACTCAACCCCACCACGACATTCGGAAAAAATCTCATCTTCTCTCTTGTGCACTCCCTCGGTATTCTCAAAATTAAAAATTAAACAAACACACCTTATGTGCTTTGTAATCTTCAATTAAGTCGCGATAGACAGTATTAAAAGAGCGAAAACAGAGACAAAACAAAAGCGTATCGCTCAAGGTACCAACGTACACTATTTGAGTCCATTGAGTCCCCTCCTCTCCAGGCAATCGCCAAGTTCTCATACCGGTTGAATTCAGGAGCACCAACCAGGCTCGGCTTGGGGGAAAACTTAAAATTGTACTTGGTTCGGAGACAAGCTTATTCGGGATGCGCTGCCGACATGTTTTTGTGATGGCTTCGATGTTGCTGTTCTGGGGTGGAGTGTGATGCGTGGGTGCGGCGTGGTAGCTAGGCGGTGGGGAAAATAGGGAATGGGAGTTCCGATTCGGTTTCGAGGTTTAGGCTTCCATCAACCAACAACTGGAAATTTTGGACTGTGAGGTAAAGTGCTTAGAGTTGTGGGGGATTGATCAGTGAAGGGAGTGAAGGATGAATCACAGAAGCTCGCCCCTTTTTTTCACTCTCGCTTAATGGGCGGGTTTTACTACTTCAAGCAACGCCGATTCGATCAATAAAGGGACTGAAAATTGAGGGCGGAGAGCTACGAAATACAGCTTTTTTGACTGTGTGAAAGCATTGGTTATGATTATTTTGATCCTGCGGTTTATGCCTTCTTCATCCAGTCACTAACTACTACAGACTGAAGGAGCAACTTTACTAAAACCTTGACTGATTCCACGATCCCATAAAATGATTCATCTCAAATACGATTCGCGAGATGAGGCTGGTCGATTTTTAGCCCTTTTCTCCAGCTCTTGTGCTCTCTCTTTCTTTTCCTTCTCCTTATCTCTCAAATATCCCGACGAACTCAAACATTTCCGGTGCAGAAGTCGAGGGCTGGAGGCCATTCCCTTGAACCAAATCTCTTGAGACGCTCAATTTCAGGTGTGCATCTCCAAAGAAAGTGATCCATATATCGTACTTGCCCTCAGGGCTCTTAGTTTTTACTGCTTTGCGACTCGCGCGGGTAGGAATGCGAAAGGGCTTGAGGTTGCATTCGATAGACGAATCAAAATGCACCTCACCGTATATCAGCTCTTTATCCTCGCCAACTCGCGTTCCGTCATTCCAAGAGAGGATGCCATTATTGTCCTCATCCATGTAGTAGAAATGGACTCGTTTGCAAAGCGTCTCGCGGAACTTGTCTTTATATTTGCCGACCTGATCCGATGAGAAAAGGTTGAATTTTTGATTCGCAATAGAATCAATTGGAATTGTGCCACTCTTCTTCTTCTCCCGCCTTTGAGCCTTCTTAAAAGTCTTGCATGCGGCGTGCACCTAATCTTTTTTGGCCTTCTCAAGTGCAGCTCGCTCCAGTTGCTCATTTTGTTTCTCCAGTAATGCTCGCTTCCGTTTCTGACGATCCTCTTTCAATTCGTAGTAGTATCCGGCATCTGAGCCGTCGTAAGATCTCTCCGACTCATCATCTTCCCTTCGACATTCGCAATCAGAGTCATCACCGTCACATTCATCGCACTCTGCTTTTTCGTCTTCCTCTTCTTCCAGCTCTGAGACATCTTCATCAAAGTCTGCGGGGTGGACCTCTCTGCCCTTGGTGAACTCGAAAGCGGCGACGCGGTAGTACTATGCTGGGAGGGGATGATCTTATTTCTTAGGGGGGGTTCTTTTCGACGCGCGAGGCAGAGGCCCTGGAGCCTAGAGGATCGTATCGAGGTGTTTGTCTACCCATTTCGCCCGTGAATCCGCGGTAGCAAAAGGTGCCAATGTTCGGTTGATGTCTCAACTGTCGGGTTGGAGTGTTAGATTGTGTTCTTCTGCTTGTTGTGTCCAGAAAGATTACGATGCTTTTTTGAGAGTTGCACCCACCAAGCTTTAATTACCGGGAATCAGGGACGACCCTCTTATTTCGCTTAATATTCGGAGTTACCAAGTAAGGTAATGCCGATCCAAACGATAACGAAGGTGGTGACAAGAGCTATTTAAGCTAAGGAGACATAGCTGTGTAGTCCCTTTTTTAATCCTTAGAAATATAAAAATAAATTGCAAAAATCGACTCCTTTATGAAAGAATTTGATTTGATTCGTTAATTGGAATCATGCCTGATTAATAAGGCCAAACACTTGAGGAACTGAGCTCCGAAGTCCGACCCCACTTAGGCAACTTCAGCCTCAATTGCAACCTTATCTATCAACACCAAAAACGATTCTACGGCAAGTTACGATCTACTCAAAACATTTCAACCAAGGGCAAAACGAAAGCACTTCAATAGTGATAAACCTCAAGGTCATTACAAGACGCAATGGCTCCCTCTGCATCCACAATTGTCTCCAGCCCCGACCGGTCATGGATCCCAACACGCTCTCACGAGAATGACTACTTCTCTTATGTGAGTCGAGCCGCACTCCTTTGCAACATGGCTGATGAGTCTGCGAACGAAAAAGCAACCTGCAATGACCAAGAATGAACTTGAGCGAGAGAAGATCGGCATACCTCCTGGTTTTTCGAATTCGATAAGCTCGCTGGCGGCTTGGACAGGAATGGGCTTTGATAGTAAAAGTTACACGCATACTCTGGAGGATGATCATATTTTGGAGCTGGAGCTGGCGTGTGATAACTTCAGAGGTAGGTTTCCCTACGAAATTTAGTCGTAGAATCTTAGGCATTTCTTCTTGTGCTTCGATGAATACTGATTTGTTCTAGGACAGACCTCGGCCATCCCCTCGAATTGATTTCTCAAGAATCATTCCCGCTTCCAAAATTGGGGAAAAAGTTGAAAAGCTTGGCCACGGACCTGACCAGCGGAGTCGGCTTTTTCTGCATTCGGGGGCTAGATCCGCATCGATATTCGAACGAAACAAACGTGATCCTATATCTCGGTATTTCGGCCTATATAGGTGGGAAGCGTGGTCGACAAGATGAATATGGGAATATGCTGCGTACGTTAATCGCCGAGACGAATTGTGCTTGAATGATTCGTCTCTGTTGGGTTCTGCAATGCTCAAGCGCTGACACGCAATAGTCCATCTGACGGACGTGGGCCCTGAAGTGGATCCTGAAAATCAGCGTCAAGCACCTTACTCTAATGTTGGACAGGTGAGCACAACTTAGCCCGGTTTTTGGAGGTTATACCTCAGGTGTCTGATATATCACAAGCCTTTCCATACTGACACCGGCGACATCATCGCGCTGTACTCACTAGGAGAGGCGGTATGCGGTGGAGAGAGTCAACTGGCCTCTTCTGCAACCGTATTCAATGAGATAGCCAGGTCGAGACCCGATATCATACGGCTGTTGTCTTCGCCGTCTTGGGTCTTTGATAGGTAGCGATATCTCTATCTTCTTCCCCACCGGTCAATGTGTCTGATCAGATCTGCAGGTTCGGCCAACATCCGTCTTACACCGTCCGTCCCATTTTGTACCCATGGGGAGGCGAAAAGGTGTTTCTCTCTTTCTCGAGGCGCCCTCTCGTTGGAAGCGCTTCCTCACCCCGAAGTCGCGATATTCCAGACCTTAGCGCCCCTCACATTGAAGCGATCAACGCTGTTCAATTTGTCGCAGAGCAGCATGCCTTATCGATAAAATTGAAGCCTGGCGATCTATTGTTCTGGAACAATTTGGCATTGCTTCACAGCAGAACGGGCTTCACTGACGCACCAGGGCATAAACGCCATTTACTACGTCTATGGCTGCGCAATGATGCAACAGAAAGAGAATCCCCTGTTCCTGCAGAACTCCAGGCCTCCTGGAATGATGCATTCGACCATGCAGGACGGCCACAGCTGTGGCCGCTAGAGCCACTTAGAGAGCGAGATTATATTACCAACCAACAGCGCTCCTCGGGTCATGGGTAAGCGCTATGGGTTTAGTAGCCTACTCTGTATCAATTCTGGAAATAGGTTTTAAATTGGTGAGTTGATTTGCGGAGAGTACGCTTCTTGCCGTTGCAAACGCGATGTTATCGGTTGTTTTTGTCTTCACAATCCTACCCCCTTTCACTCACCGACCGCAATGATGCACTTATGGTCTGATTCTGCTTTAGCGAGGCTAAATCGTGTTGATCTTTTCTGAGGTAGTACAAGATGTACGAGAATGGACTAGTGTGGCTGGCCCCCCTGAAACCTCTGACGTCACTTCAACGCTTTTCTTGCTTGCCATGCATAAACTCCTCTTGCGCAATTTTCAACGCTTTCTCCTCTAAAACCAGTGTTTGTTTTGTCAAGGTCTAGTTAATATACTTTTCGCTATTTCCTCTACAGCTTCTTCTTTAACCACTGTGAGACATGGCAGGTATCCCTGAATGGTATGAGTGGGGTGACCTCAACACCTTCCAAACCCCAGAATTCTTACAATACAACGACTTCTCCCTATATCCTGTCTCTAATATCACTTCACCCGATCGCACAACAAGCAGCAATACCCCCTCTTCGGATGCATCCTCGGAGGAAACCCAAGAGGATCAACCCACGCAAACCAAAAAACGGCGGCAAACTTCTGACGGTTGTCCATCTGAAGCGCTTGTTCGTCATCGCAAGACTCGAAAACTGAGAGATCCTCTCGGGACTGCAAAGGTTCGGGGGAAAGGTGCATGCTTCCTGTGCCAGAAGAAAAGAAAACCGGTAACTTCACCAATAGCCTTCCTAGATCTGTCTATCTCTTTCGTGTTTCTTGAGATAATTTTCTCCCGTTCACCAAATTAATATATTGAAAATAGTGTCAAGATGGAGGTGATCCCGAGGGTTCGTGCCGGAGATGCTTAGAGCGTTCCGATAAAATATCCATCATTCCTGGGCTCCAACGTCCACTTTGCTGGCGACCAAATATTGGTGGTACTGAAGTTTTTCGTCGAGGTAGTCATGGTTTCTATTTGGTGCAAGGATGATATGGCTGATTACCCTCCCAGGTCCGACCATCGATTTTGCAGCCTCTCTGCGGGGCAACAGTGAGGATGCAGGTCCTGGCAAGCAAGCCTTATGGAAGCATTTTGCAACACGGCGAAGCGGGAATGAACCATCGAAAACGGTAGAACTGTCGCAGCAGAGTTGGACGGCAAATACATTGAACATCCAGCTCGATCGTTACCAGCCAATGGAGACTGACAAACAATACTATCCTTGGTTTGATGACGGCGTTTGAACAGCAATTTCAAACCCCTGCATTTGGAATTGCAAAATTGGATCCTGCGACTTTGGCAATCGAGAAATTCTTAGGTCAAAACACCCAAGGGTATATTGAAGCGTATTTGCATAGCGCCACTGCCATAACACGGAAAACGTTTCAAGCTGGACAAGCTCACAAGGTTTGTAACTCTTCTTGAACATTTGATGAAGGGCAATATCGCTAAAGAGCACCCAGCACACTTTTCCTCTCGTTGAACGAGCGCTGAAACTTTGGGTCGGCTGCCGATTTATCGAGGAGCCATGGTCTATTGTTGGGTCAGAGACACTAGGCATGTCTCGGAGCACAAACCCTAACTGCCCATACCACGACCGAATTCCTGTGCCGCCTATTGTGGATCTGCAAATCGACCTTATTGTCATCAACGGGTTTCTGCAGCCTGAATTTAAGAAGATTCTGAAGACGTTGAAGGCGATGCTGGAATCAAGCGATCCCTGGAATAACTGGTTCGAGATCTATCTTTCGTACTTCATTTTGTTACATAATGTGGAGTTGACCATGGCACACGATGCGTGGTTCGTGAAGCGCAACAATTTGAAGGTTCGTCTAACTTCCCACGTAATATCGCATTTTCTCAAACTAACAGACATTTAATCATGAAGAAAAGATATTCCAACAAACCCCTCATCGACACGATCACCCAAGGAGCGACCACTCTCCTAACCTGCTTCCACTACGCTCACCAGGGATACGCGCCCTTCATGAACCTGGCATTGGAAAATACGCAGCAGCGGTGGACAGAAGAGCAGAAGGCATATTTGAGGGAAATGCGTCCGATGTTGCAGCAGATTGGAGGGGACCATCTTCATGATCCCGCGAGGGAATTGTTTTGGACGTCGCAATTGCATCGGCCTGATTGGCGGCCTGTTATTCTTATCTCGTGATATTTTAGATCATGGCATCTATATATTAGAGGCTGTCTTGTAATATTAGTGTTGGATTAGAATTGTAAATTATTTTGTTTCGATATTCTGACAATCATATAATTTTCCCCGCATTATTCCATTTCATTTTGATGAATCTCTTTTTCTCGAACGCCTACCTCCTCCAAACAATAATTGTGCAGCCATCCGGCACTTCAAAGCGCATAGTAGGTGGCAAATTTTTTTCAATTCTGCCTTGTACACCTCGCCGTTAACACTAAACCATACGGAGTCGTCCCGATAAACTAACAGCTGAAGGTGCCTAGCGAAACGAAACGCCACTGAAGTACGATGACATCAACGGCACGATTCCTGCTTCAGCGGCTAAAGAACTCTGTGCCACTAAGCTGCCCATCCAAAAACAGCCGCATTTTTTGCATGAGCGCCAGAGAAGGGAATTCAATTGTCGGGTTGGTTTTCACCGACGGGTGGAACCCGAGGTTCTTCGGTGTGGTGGTGGGAGCTGGGCTGGACCGGTCTTTTTCCTGGGGTTCGTGAGGCCTATCACACTTCAAGGTATCTTTCTTTGCAGATTTTGGGAATGGAGTAACAATTCATCTGGCTACGATACGTCATTGAGAGCTCTTTTCCAGGAATTAGGAGGAAAGGAACGTGTCTGGAATCTATGATTCGGGTTTGCGCATTGCTAAACAAAAAGTGACAAGGCTCCCTCTCCCCTTACGGCCTCGCTTAACCACCTGTCCCCCGCATCTGACACACAAGGAGGTCGTTGAAATTCTCTCCGCTCAACAACACAGACGTGCATCACGATATCTGTTCCTGCCAAGACCACAATGCGTTGTGACTCCCCCTCCCCCCTTTTTCTCGCCACTTTGCGGTGAGTTTCTTACCCCTCTCTGTAAGATTGCGAGTGTGGGGAGGAGGGTTGGGAATTGGGATTAAAAGGCATGAAGTTCCCCGCTTGGAGGTAGGTGGTGATGGAAGGATATTGAGAGCTTACGGTGATACTCGGTTAAGTGTTTGGAGAGATGCCAAAATCTTCTAGGTAAGAAGAGCTTGATTGCTCCGTGGGGACAAGAAACTTCACCAGCTAACAACACTTCTCTATTTCAGAATAACAAAAATCTCTCCCAAATATTCAACTAAAAATACCACCGCTACCGTTACAATGAATTCCACGCGTGCGAATTTCTCATTGTCACCGTCTCAACACACAACAGCGAGAAGTTCAAATTCTGCGAGACCTTGTGAGAAGACAGTCATGGTTTCAGGCCTGGATCTTGGGAAATACCTGGTACCTCCGAGCAATGAGACGCCTTTTGAGAGGTGGTTGAGGGAAGAAGATCGGTTGGGGAGGAAGTTGGTGGTGGGTGTTGAGCCGTGGTTGGAGAAGGAGAAGGCGCGGAGTTGGGAGAGGAAGGAGAAGTTGTAGGAAATAGGGGTTTGTGTTTTTGGATGAATACTGCAAGGAAAGGTGGTATAGAGAGGTGTGGGTGGGAAGAGGGAAGGCTGGGAGAGGAGGGGATAACAGATGCGTGGGCTTTTTAAAAACGAGTTGGATTGGTTTGCACGTGGCTGTTAATGCGAATCTCATGGGAAGAGGAAGAGAAACATTTGAGTGTAATGGGCGTTGTATTGTTGAAGTGCCTGTATACTAGTTAGGTGTCTTGGCGTTTGATTATTATTTTATAATACAAATTTTTGTTAAAACTCGAGAAATCATGAGTTTGACAGACTTTATAAAATAAATACCCTGTCCTTAGCCGCCTAACTTTTAGTAACCTAAAAATCTCAACTACAATAAGTAGTTGTGTATGCATTTCTTATGAAGAAATCTGTTTAATAAAACGCTAATTTTAATTGATTTTGGATGACTTAGCTTTCGTTCTAAACTAACGCTTATTTAATTATTTGCAAATGTTTTTGAACGTCGCGAAAAGACTGTCTGAACAGTTAGGTATATATCCGAACTACCACAGAAAAAGACCCGACTGCCTTGTTTATTATACAAAATTGTTTAAATTCTACAATGATTTATACTTCCAGGGACTTGATTGCTTCATTTCTCTTCCAGTCTTTGATTTCGCGTACAGTCGCTTAATTACAGCGTGCGAGCCCCTGTAATTTTGCGAGTATCAGCGCTAAAGCCTTGCAGTTTTATCCCACAAGAACAAGAATTATTCATTGAGTAAATCGGAACTAAATAATCTGTGAGAAGGGATTGTTTATGTTTACGACCTGTGAAAATTGCTTTCATGGAATAATAGTAGTGTTCCTTCAATTGATGCACACGAAATGAAAAGCGCCAAAAAGCTGTATTGGGTAAGTACTTCCAGGAATTACTCGTTAGCGATGAATCGTTAAATTACAGGCACTCGTGCGCTGTAAAGTAGCGGCCACAAGCCACCATTCGTTACAGGCTCTGCGCGGATTTGAGTGAACTAGATACTTTTATTTTAATGTGGCATAATTCTTATTCGAGCTTCATATAAGCTAAAACCTTATACGTAATACTGTTGTAGAGTAAAATTAGAGCTGGGGAAATTGATTCTCAGATTCTCTAAACTACAGGAGGAAATTGATCGAACCGTTCTGAAATGTTTTAAGCACAAAGTGGGTGATTTGATTACCGTACAGAAGTACAAAATAACAAAATAACGTGTGAAACCACGGTATAATAGTATTGTAGTATCTTTTGATTTTGCTACTTCGGATACAAAGCATATTAAACTAATGAAGGGATTCAAAGTCGCAGGGAACTATAAATCAAAAGTAAAAGACTCAAGACAAAGAAGTAACACCTGGCTGAATATATTCCAATTTAGCTCTTATCTCCATCCAAATCCGGTTCTGCAGCTCTGCTCCGGCCTCTCCTTTGGTCAACCCCGCTGTTGGCGTGATCTTGCAGTCCGGAACATACTGGCCGTGGGATTCGACCGGGGCGCTAGCACCGTAAATCAATGTGCGAGACCCAACCTCGGTTTCCCGGGCTGCGAGTCTCTTGAAGATACGGAGTCCCAGGGAATTGTTTTCGCGGGTAAGTTCGCTCTTGCAGAAACTAGAAGAAGCGATAAGTTAGCAATTGCTCAGAGATCTCTGAATTGAATACGGAGTTTAATTTACCCAATTATTTGGCGGAATGCTTGGATAGTATGTTTTTCGACTGGAATTGAACTTACCCAGGTGCCACGATGTTAACGATAACGTTGCTCGAGCTCAGTGGAGACATGGCAGCCATTTGCTTGATGACGAAAATAGCCATCAACTTTGTCACACTGTATCGATCGGCCATATTGGCTTTGCTTTTGTCGTTGAGCGCTGCAAATATCTGGCCGACTGGTGCATTTTGTTCTTTCAACTTGGCCACCTCGTAAAGCTCTGAGCTAACGACGGTAAAGTGTATTTGTGTGTGATGCTCCGAGGCTGTTGCGCGCAGATTTGGGTGAAGGAGGAAACCCAGAAGGGCCGTAGATTGATTGATTGATTGATTTATCCTTTTTACGTCCTTTATAAGTCAGAGACTATAGTAGGACGGCTGGGTTTCAAGCCCTAGCGAGTCAAGAGTATTTACAAAAGGTAGTAATCCAAGTATTCCAGGTGACAGTAAGGGTCTGGCCCTAATAATAACAAAAGGAAATAATATAAAGACTGATTAGACGTCCCCTTTATCTCTCT
>JAAMPI010001019.1:0-20988 GCA_013054445.1 Cudoniella acicularis
TACGAGGAATCTCCTCATACTTTCCCATTTCTGATGTCGTATATGCGGCCGCCTACTGCCGAGCTGATTGCAATTCCTTGGACCGGGATTGTTTCTTCAGCGCACCTTAGGAACCTGGTAAACACATGGCTCCTGCTTCGGGACCAAAGAAGCCGATAAGATCTTTAGACGCCGTAGAACACTCTCTTCGAGACATTCTCAAACCTGCTTCTAATTTCTGCTCAAGTTGCTGATGAGCTCAATATTGCCAATACAGTACGCTTCGGCCCTGTCTTCCACAAAGATTGAAGAATATACACCCGAGCAAAGTGACCAAATCTACAGACGCTGTGGATCCGATTTAAGCATCCACAATAGAGCGTTCCCCGGATCTTGTCCTGGTTCTCTACCAGGGTGTTTCCAACGTACCGCAAGTGACTACGAAATACCAACACGAAGCATACGTTCCTGCAACCCGGCTCTAACTTATTTCTTCAACGAGGCCAGAGACGCCGACCCAAACGCACAGCCGCGTTTCACGCATCACTAGGCGCCATGAAATAAACTTCTCCGGTGAGGAACTCCCGCTTGTTGAAGAATTATTGCGCATGGCAGGAAGCAGCTAATCCTGGATCCCAGGTGGCATCTCATGAGAGACGCGATGCCAACCCCTCTCCCGCGTTGGACACACACCCCCCAATGAGGTAAGCAGGCCGGACAAGGTGATGACGGCGCTGAAGAATTGCGGAAGCAGTCAGATCGGTAAGATACGCACGGTATGGATTACCTCGCAGGCCCCTACGAGTTCAGTGCTTTCAAAATAACTTATCATTGAAGATTTGTGACCTATGAAATCTAATCTTAACTGGTTAATTTTAAAGAACCAACGAGGTCTCAGTCTTTCTTACGTACCCAAAAAATGGCGATTCTTTCGTCATGGAGTACATGGTAAGGATCTCCTCACTGTCTCGGAACATCGATGCCAGGTAGTAGTGTTTCTTACATTCGCATTTTTGTCCTGAAACCTCAAAACCTGATACTATCCATACGTACAACACTATACAAGACCCTATTTGCCCAACAGTTCGGCAAATTCTATCCAACGCTTTTCCAACGTACCAAGTCTCAATAGACGCCGCGAGAGGCTCACAACAAAGCCGGCCATTTCCGATCATGTCAAATACAGACATGCCAGACCTCTACACGTACGATATCTTTAGGCGCCTTGCCCTCAGCGAGGCTGGGTAACCTGACTTCTAAATGCCAACACAGGTGTCGCCGTGTCGGAGACCACCTCAGATGCTAAGACTTGACTCAGTACCAGGAATCCTCCAAGTCTCAGACTTCCGGACTGCTAGCAGCCTATCCTTCGAACCGCTTGAGCTGTCTCGAGGAAACCAGAACGCAAATCAGAGAGTGAACCAAGGCAGAAGCTATTTCTGAATTCTTAGTGATATGAAGCAGATCGTGAAGAGCTCAGAAATCCACACAATTCGAGACAGCGCTCAGCCTCTAGAGTCATCGAACGCAAAAATAGACTCGGCGTTTCTCCCCCTCATCAAGAGTCAAGACGCGCAAACAAGTCGTCAGAAACCTTTTGCGGCGAGGCCTGACCTTCACTCCTCGATGGTTTCTACTACCCAGCGGTGTTGGAATTCCATCTCATTCTGCGCATAACAGACGTCAGCGGAGAGACATTTACTGCCGAAACTACTTGTAAGTATCCTTCTACAAAAGGTAAGCATTCTCAAATTCTTCGTGAGTCTGCAACATGCATCACCAGAAGCTCGGGATTTCAGACGAGTATTCTTCCCCCTTTCCCACGATATAATATGTGCCTTTTTCCCAATTCCCTTTACTTTAGCACATACCTACACCCCTCTAAAGAGATACCACATTCTAAAAACTCACCCCAAGGAGTTTAAACAAAAGCAGCCACTTTCACATGTTACCAAGGCTTTATTTATCTCTACATTCATTACATTGCACATCAAAAATATCCCATCTGAAACACATTCAGACACTGGAAAGAGACAAAGGCTTCGTCAGTTTGAAACTTGAAGCAGATTTTCAATTTAAGTGGATTCTCAAGAATTTCGAATTCTTATTAAATAGAATTCTGCATAACCATACATCACCTTGTCATAAGATAAGCATCAGCATCCTTCCTCGTCTCGACCTGCTGAACAAGAACCTATGGTAATCAAATCATACTATTCTGTTTTGTGGGTATCATCTACTTCTGGAAATACATGCGGAAGTACCAAAAAAACTAGAGGAACAGACTTCACTGTTCCTGTGCGAGACCTGCGCATACAGTTGCCTCCTCGTAACAATAACCAAAAATTGAGTAAGTCCTGAAGACGTATAATAGCCAATTTACCACGACCAACCCCGCACTCGTCAGCGGAACAAACTTCGAATACCTTCTGGTACCATGCGACTACTCTTAACGAATGCTTTGGTCCTTTTGGTGGGCTTTTGCAATGGCTGCGCCATTGGGATCGTATGGATCTGAGGTATATTCTCCTTTTCCTCGATGGTCATGTCGGGGAGTGTTGTCAGGGTCACCGTCCTGTGTTGACTCAAACTGTTCGCGCTCGATGTTCTCAAGGGTGGAGTTATAATTCTTTGACCATCTTGACCCCAGCTCTTCTTCACCGTCAATGTTGCCATTCTACGCAACGTCCCAACTGGGCTGCTACTGTGAGTTCCACCGAGCAAACCTGGAAGCGTTTCGCAAGAACCTTTGGGGATATTTTCCTTCTCGTCCTGAATTACAGAAAGACGCGATGCAATCAAATCATCAGTTTCGATCATTCCAATGGTGTCGGTTGAGCTTTGCTCCGCGCGGATAGGAGTGGCCGTTCTTAATACTTCGTTGTCGTATGGCGGGCCGTTATCGTCTTCCGCCGTCTTTTGCAGACTCGCTATACTTCCTGATCGTTTCGTAAAGTTACTTGCAATGCTTGCCACGCTAAGTTTACGCATCATAGAGCTTGCGGATGCCCGAACAAGGTGTTCACTCCGGGCTCGACCACTCATGCCAGGGTAGGGGAGTACTTCTCGGGTCCAGACATCGGCGAGGAGATTCTCCAGGCGAATGCGCTCGGCACGAGCAGGAGCAAGTACGGGAATTCTGTTGGTCGTAAGAAGGGACTGCGATCTATTAATGTTGGTGGATGACGCTGATTCCTTGAAGGCATTTGTGTTTTTGATAATAACTTGGCATAGCCCTGACATTGCACCGACTGTGGTCGCTCTGTGAATTGAGAGTCGTCTGGCAACAGTGCCTTCAGGTTATTAGTGATTGTAGTGGTTCTTATCGGGGTCGATTTCTAGAGTGGTTGATCCCGTAGAAACAATTTTCACTTACCTGGCTTCCCAAAAACTGCCCCCATCGACTTAATCGCCAGGGATAACGAAGTAAGTATAGCTTGCTCTCCTGCGTCGAGGCCGTCTTTACACGAGTGATCAGTAAGCCGACTTCGCCATTCCAACTCCTCTTTCGGCGAACATGCGCTCATAGTTATTTCGAACAGTTGATGGTCACACTCGAAAACTAGCTTCCATGAAAATGGAACCGTATGGCATTGCAGTCCTGCGAAACAATTAGGCACCGCAGTTGAACTCCAAACACAACATGGTTTAAAACGGCAACTGAAACCACCAACACAAGCCTGCCTCTTGAAGATTCGACTCACCTCTGCCATTGTCGATCTCTTCAACTCGAAGTTCATGAAGAGCAATACAAGCTTGGACTGTGTACAACTGCTCAGATCGAGGAGCTGATGCAAGTAGGAGAAAATCGCGGTAGAGCAAACATATCATATATTGACCATCGGCTCCATCTTTTGTTTGCCAAGAGGCATGAAGAACACCACATAGATGAATTCGTCCTAGCGATCGAATTGCGCTCTTTGAGCGAGCATCTGGCTATAAAGGTGTTAGTTTTCCTAAAGACGGCAATCTTGATAGACGCTCTTACCCTGTCCGGAAAGACCAGGCGATCTTGCAAAAGCCAGGACTTTTCCATAATAACTTTCATTCGAGGATCGTCTGTGGCTCTGTTGATTTCAGTTGTAGCCTCGCGAAGCCGAATCAGGACATTTTCAATTGCCATGTGGGAATCCGGACAGTCGCAAACAGGTGTTTGTTTCAGCAGTTCCGCGAATAGAAGGGGGTATTTGCAGACCCTTTGAATAGGCTGCAAGGCAATCAGTAAATGATTTTAAAGCTTGAAGAGAAAGACACGTGCCTTGACCAGTAAGTCGCCGATGGTTAGTGATTTCTTAGAACCGTTCTGTTGATTGTTGATTGACGCTAAGGACGAGGCCAACGCCTCCAACCCCTTCTGATAGACGTCCCATTGCGGTATGGTCCTGTAAGTGGAGGCGACATCCTTAATCATCATCTCATACTTGGCACCATACTCTTCATACACGAAAAAGCGACTCATCTATTGCACATATTAGGTAGTGAAGAAACAGGAGATGGATTTTAACAGGTCAGTACCTTTTTGCCGAACACGCCGGCAACTTCAGCTGCAACTTTGGGTTCTGCTGTCATTCCTGGCATCTTCTGGAGCCATGTAGGACCACCCGTGTGCTCGGGAACAGCATCAAGACTTCGCCACCTATTGTGGCCATTGGAAGGCGGAGACAAGATTGAGTCATTACACTCTATTTGGGTATATTCAGAATGGGGCACAACTTGGTGCAGATCCCCGAGGAGTTCTTCGTGAAGCTCAACAATCTCATTTAGATTTCTGTTGATTGAGGCTCTGAGACTTAACGACAGGCTAGGAATAGACGCGAGTAGGGTCACATAAACCTAAAGCTGATCAGTAAATTATCCGACAGTTGACTCAAGATTGCTTACGTTCATCAAGAACTTAATATCAGCAACGTAGCTCTCTTCACTGCTGATGATTTCCTCAAGGACTCGACGACGTTGCAATAAACGGTTTGTGACTGCTTGGTCAATAACGATACCTCTAGCAAGGTATGAACTGTCCTCAGAGAGCCGGCCGACATTGGATGCCTTACTGCTGCGGTCTGTCCGGTGATGGCGTGACGAAACACCTGTCCTCCTTGACCTTGGAGCAATGCTGAAGCTTGCAAGGCTGATGCTAGCACTCTTGACAGCTGTCACAAATCCAAAAGAAGATCCTGAGGAAGATTTCTTGTGATTGGATTTCCGTTGAGTGCCTGGAGAATCGAAATCCTCTGTCTTGTGTGCTGTGTCAGCGGTGTCACCACTCACTGTCTTCCTTCTTTGACCAGCTCTCCTCTGAATTGTCTTCATCCACTTGTTAAACGGTATTTCGGCTTCCAAGGGCAATGAGTAGTTGGCAAAACATTCGGTATCATCCAGTGAAAACCGCTTTCGAATTTTCGCTTTCTCAACCTCAGAATCCCCTGCGCTAAATGCCAATCCTATAGCGGCTATATTATCCAAACTGTTCCAAAGTTCTCCATTGTCACTGCCAGTGGATGCTCCAGTACTGGAGTTTAGCTCAACGGTCTGAAATTCGCCTTCCTTTGACGCAGCATCAGGATCATTACGATCGGATGGGGGAGGGATTGGTGTGCCCCAGCTAGTTTTTCGCGAAATGTGGGACGAACTTCGACGAGAACATGCTGGAGATGAGAGGGCGGCACATTGTGTGCTTTGGAGAGGCGCGTCGGAGTGATCCATTATGTGAAGACAAGGAGCCAAGAAATGATTAATACAAAATTCCTCCAATTGACCAAGAAAGACTTGCCGCGCAGTGACAGCAAAGTCTGATTATAGCATCAAAACATGCAAAGCAAGATGAGAATGGGGATGAGGGAGAAGAGAGTAGATGGGAGCGCAAGAAAGGTCAATACATTAGGGAAGTAGCGGAAGCTAACAGCTGCAAACATACCAAAAGGAAGTGACGATGACAGGTAGCCCATGAAATACCAGAAGCGCCTTCCGCATCTAAGAAAGGAGTCGAGGACAAGGAGACAAAGAAAAAAGGAGGCAAGGAGGGCAAAAACAATTGATCCAACGTGGTCTATCTAATCAAGGCTGCATCGCAGAAATCCGACGGAACTCAGGACTAGACAAACTCATTCTCCTACAGATAATGACTAGGCTTTTCGGTCCCGCAACGGCCTTTTTCGCAATTTTGAGAGCACCATAATGGTCTTATCGACTAGGCTTGAGATAGAGGCTTTTTTGGCGTTAACTTTAATGTTAGTAGATGTAGAACTTGTATCAGTAGAAGGAAGTTTCACTTCATTGAACCCCTGGTGTCCTAGTATCCCTACTGTATTAGTCATCGGCCACCTACCCCGCCAACGCGTCTCCGCAGCCTAGCTCCCATCCAGTCTTGCGAGGCTGAAGGGCCAAATTCCTTGAACGACTCCAGGTCATCTTTGTGCTACTACAACCTATTTCTCTGCCATTCGGATAATGGGCCTCCCATTAAGAATGGAGAATCTTCACGCACCTACTGTCCCCTCCGGCCCAGTCTCTGGCCCGGCTGGCACCAATGGAATTCAAACGGCTGGATTGAGCTTTAATCAGCTTCAAGCCAAGAAAGATAACATTGAAGCCGAAATTAGAGCCCTGGGCAGTGTGCTTCAATCTGCAAGTTGGGCTCCTTCGGACAGAGAATGCAAACGCTAATTTCTTGCAGCACGGCGTTGACATGAATACAAGGCTCATCACCCCGGACGGCTTCCCCCGAGCAGACATAGATGTGGCGCAAAGTATGCAATTCAAAGTTCCAAATTGACCTGTTGCTAACGGTTCATCAGTTCGAACGACTAGATCGCGCATAATCTACCTTAGAAACGACTATAAAGCACTTATGGAGGTCATCGAGAAGCACATACATGAACACTTCGCGCGGCAAGCAGAGCCTAGGACTACTGAAGAGCTCGAAACAGCTTCTAACTCTGCGACTCCTCAGCCTTCCTCCTCAGTCACTGTTCTACAAGTTCTCAGTCCGCCGTTTGCAAAGGTCAATAGCGTGGTAGATGGTAGTCCAGCGGATTCGGCTGGGTTGAAGGCTGGTGATGAGGTTAGGAATTTTGGCTATGTCAACATCTCAAACCATAATGATTTGAAGAGAGTGGCGGAATGTGTGCAGGGAAACGAAAGGGTAAGATACAGAATCCCTTTTGTGAAGTTATATACACCCTTGAGAAATCAGAGCTGATTATCAATAGCGCGACATCCTTGTCAAGGTCTCGAGGCCTTCTGGAGGTGGGCGACAAACAGAGTTGCAACTGACCTTAACACCGAGACGAGATTGGGGTGGACGAGGTCTCCTGGGATGTCATATTCTACCACTATGAGGAGATTGAGCAGGTTGACAATATTGAAATCTTAGAATTGGAATTACCATGGTGTCTTTGCCTTTTCGAGCGCTCCGGTGCATTGGTAGGCGTTCCGGGCCCGACCAAAATCATTACACTGAAAGCCTAAAGGGTATGAGTCCGCCTTACTTATGAGCTGCCTACAGCCTCCCAAGCTGTGGAATGGGCTGCTCCTACCTACGTAAGTTGGCAAAAGAGGTTGGGAAGGGTATCTAGATAGCATTTTAATCCTCATTTTGGGCGTAGTATGATGTAGACAATTCATGTAGCAACAAGACTGGTGTTTATCGTGGGCTGGTGAACAAAAATGATAAATTTTCATTTATTCCTATGACTCGTCGCAATTTGGTGACTCCCGAAGGTTGGCTTCATTTCCAGAAGTTAAGTGAAACCCCAAGCAGCCAAGCCAAGGTTGGGTACCAGTCACGTGTCTACCTCGCTAAAATTCTAAATGTGCCCGCCTTGCATCAATCAAAACATCCTCGCATCTTCTCGTGAGATCAAATCATACTCCACCACGTCCACAACGAAGCGCAACACATAAAGGTACAGTCACATATCCACCTCTCCATCCTAGCGACAATCCTGAAAGACTTGCGATCAGTCCAGATTCTTGTGCTGACCACTTTATCGCAGCCTCGGGAGATTCGACTCTGTTTACTCATATCCACCTTCCCACAACTCAACAATCATGGCTGAAGCTGCAGCCGCTGTCCCAACCTTCAAGCTCGTGCTTGTCGGAGATGGAGGAACTGGAAAGGTGCGTCTTATAACCCTGGTTGAGGTTCTGCCATCAACAGAAACCTCTATCGTCATGGGGCGCGCAGTGGCGGCGCGCATCTGCTATCGGATGAGAAGCTAATACTTGGTAGACTACTTTCGTTAAGCGTCATTTGACTGGAGAGTTCGAGAAGAAATACATTGCTACCCTTGGTGTCGAAGTCCATCCTCTTGGATTCAGCACGGTATGTTTCTCAAATGCTCTCAGTATCGTCGGATCCTTCTAATATATCCGCAGAACTTAGGCAACATTCAATTTGATGTCTGGGACACCGCAGGACAAGAGAAGTTCGGAGGTCTTCGTGACGGGTACTATATCAACGGCCAATGTGGTATTATCATGTTCGATGTCACTTCCCGAATTACATACAAGAACGTCCCCAACTGGCACCGTAAGTCTTTATCGCGTGGCCGATTCTAGGAATACATACTGAGCTCGTTAATCTAGGTGACTTGGTCCGCGTCTGCGAAAATATCCCGATCGTCCTCACCGGAAACAAGGTTGACGTTAAGGAGCGAAAGGTGAAGGCCAAAACCATCACATTTCACCGAAAGAAGAACCTCCAATACTACGATATCTCGGCCAAGTCCAATTACAACTTCGAGAAACCTTTCCTCTGGTTGGCGCGCAAGCTTGTTGGTAACGCAGCCTTGGTATGCTTTCTACAACATTTCTCTCTTGAGATATCCGCTAATCATGTGGTAGGAATTCGTCGCTGCACCAGCTCTAGCTCCCCCCACTGCTACCGTTGACCAAGCCCTGCTCGAGCAGTACCAGAAGGAGATGCACGATGCTGCTCAGATGCCACTTCCTGATGAGGATGACGCTGACCTGTAAACGACTCTACTCCGCTCCGCGAGGCTCATCCCGCCCATTCCAAGCAGCATCTTAGACAGTTGTTTTTTTCGGCGATTTTGCATTTTGTCGGTCGGTCTTGCAGTTAGAGGCAAATGACGTGGGCTCCCTCTCTATTTCAAGGCATGAATACACATTTGGCGAGCAGCGGGCACGTTGAAGTGGGAGGATTGGGTGGATTGTGACTTTTATGAGCCATGAACAAACAACTTGAAGTAGCCACTTCGAGATTTTGCTGCACTACGCAGCCTATGTAGCTAGACATAAAAAAAAGCCATTAGTCCTTTGACAAGTAACTGAACCAGCCTGCCAAAATTTAATATGGCTGAAAATGTTCATCTCACTACTTCTTGGGTATCTAAGTAGGTAAGTTCACTATGCGACGATACGGTTATTCAAAGCCTTTCTCGGCGCACAAGTAGTGTCCGAAATTCGATGGGGGAAAGTCCCCGCAGCTGTCAGCACTTCTTTTGGAAGGCAGTACGCTCTTTCTCTAAACCCATGCAACCAGCAACCAAGTTTTCATTGCAATTCAAACTCAATTTACAAGTTATTTTTTTGCAAGCATTCAATGTCGGACTTTATCTTCTCTAAAATTTCCGATATCCAACAAACATGCCTCTATTATGCTCTTGTAGCCAGCTCCTTCCTCTCCGATGAAGCAATTGAAGATGCAAATCGCGGCTTTATCGCGCTTGAGCGGCCTCTCATAATGGCTACCCTGCTACATCCAATATTACTTTCCAAATTTTGGTCGGAGGTCCACGCCCACGGCACGCCATGAACTTGCAGCTATCGCAATACAGGGGTGCTGTACTGTCGTGCGGCACTTTTAAAGGCTCACCTTCTCCGCACGACATGTAGGCTGTAAGGACCTGCCAAATCTTCTCTAGACCCGATGAATTCTACCGGCTTCACCGCACTTCAGGGTCGAATTCAAGACAATTCTCCTCTTACTGCCATATAATTTACCCTAGTCAATTGCACCCTGCCTTGTCGAGATAGCGGAGAGTGCTCAGTGAAGTGCTTTTTGGTGGAGATCTTCATCTATTCGCTGTTTAGTGACCGAATTTAACCATTAGACAGAACCCTGACTCTGCCCTGCGGATTAATTCCAATACCAATACCATGTATACTCATAAGCATTGCTGCATGTAGAGGGCGGCCCAAAAGGAAATGGTCATGGAGTAGCTGCAAGGTCCTGAGTGCGTGACAAGCTCCTTAACTCTTGAGGTTTATATAATGCCGACCCCCCCTCTTTTTTATCGCTCGCGGAAGTCTCGAACAGTATCTTGTCTTCTGAGGTAGAAATTCTAGCATCTTTATAGCTCTGAGACCATTCCTGATTACTATCGGCCGTCAGTCAAGTTGTCAGGATGCTCTTTAGCCTCGCTGCCTTTTTGGCATCCTGTGCTTTTGCACAGGGAGCAAAGAACACTCGACCAAACCTTCAGGCACGCTCCAATTACAGTCCAAAGCATGCCCGACAACTTCCAGCCAATGCCCCTGGAGTGAAAACGTTGGTCACTCCTCAGAACATTACTATCAGATACAAGGAACCAGGTAAAGAGGGAGTTTGTGAGACCACACCCGGCGTCAATTCTTATTCGGGATACATCGATCTCGATGTCTGTTACTCCACATCGATTTTGAGAAACTCACTAACAAAAATTAGGAGAATACTCATACTTTCTTTTGGTTTTTTGAGGCAAGACACAATCCAGAAAAAGCTCCCACGACACTCTGGTTGAATGGCGGTCCTGGCTCTGATTCGATGATTGGATTATTTGAAGGTATTTCTACTTCGGTATTGCTGGTTTCCGTGTTTGACTGGAGCAGAACTTGGTCCTTGTTCTGTAACCCCGAATTTAACAACTCAACTAAATCCGTACTCATGGAACGAAGTCTCGAATATGCTGTTTCTGTCACAGCCACTGTAAACAACCTTTTCCTTTGTCCCCTTCCCCTGAATTCCTATCCCGAGTGGCCGAGAGGAATTTTCATCCTCTCGGCTCCTCTCTTCCTCCCTTCTCCTCGAGAAAATATAGTGCTGATTTGTCGTAGTGGAGTCGGTTTCTCGTACTCCCAGGAGGAAGCTGGAAGTCTCAATCCATACACCGGGGTTGTCGAACCTGCTTCATTTGCTGGAGCTGCTGGGCGATATCCCGTCATTAATGCGACCGCATTAGACACGACCAATCTCGCAGCAGTTGCAGCTTGGCATGTGCTCCAAGGATTTCTTGGAGGCCTTCCCCAGCTTGATCCCAACATCAAATCCAAAGAGTTCAATCTCTGGACTGAAAGGTAACCCCATAATCCTTGATATGAATTTGAAACTCGGTCTGATGAATTTTAGTTACGGTGGCCATTATGGACCAGGTGAGCTTGCGAAAGTATAATATTTTGAGATAAATTTTACTAAGACCAGCCTACAGCCTTTTTCGAATATTTCTATGAGCAAAATAGTGTACGTAATCACACGTCTTCGAAAACCGTCTTTTACTTGGATTATAGAATCCGGGAAGCTGTCTGATCTGAAGATGAGATACTAACTTTTGAGCATAGTTAATCGCAAATGGGACTACTAAGGGGATTCAGCTTAATTTCAACACACTTGGTATAATAAATGGCATCATCGATGAGGCTATTCAAGCCGGATAGTGAGTCTCTCGCAACCTTGTTGTATCCTTTTAGTACTAACCTATATCATAGTTATCCCGAATTTGCTACAAAAAGTTAGTTATTTAGAATGCACTGTGTGTCAATCAAACTAAAAAATCTTTTAGACACTTATGGAATAGTTGCCTACAACGATACAGGTAATTGATACACCCGTGAACACCCCGAATTTCATGTTTGAAGCTAACTTTGCAGTTTATAAATACGCTAAATTTGCAAATGAGTAAGTGCTTCCAAGATTTAATTGTCCACTTCTACGAACGGCTGCTGACAAGCCACAGGATGATTGGTGGATGCTTGGACCAGATCAGCCAGTGTAGAGCCACAAACCAAAGTTCACTCGCGGATTTTGCTATCTGTGCCGAGGCGGCGAAGTAAGGACAAACTAGTTTTCTACTCCTCTTATGTTACTTCAGAGACACATTTAAAGGGGATTTCAGACTCCTGAAATGAACCAAAGCACTCTTGGCTGTTCCTTTTACTAGTATCACATACTGGAATAGGAATATGCTGACTTTCCGACCTTCTAGTATGTGTAGAGACAATGTCGAGGGTTCTTATTATAATTATGGTAACCGTGGCACTGTAAGTGATATGAGATTGATTACCTCGCGACATAGCTAAGTTGAAGCAGTACGATATCCGTCACCCGCAACAGGATCCAACCCCACCGGGTTACTTTGCTGATTATCTCAATCTTGCTTCGACGGCATCTGCCCTTGGAGTAAACCTGAACTATTCTTCCTCTAACAATGATGTTTATTATGCTTTTCAACAAACTGGAGACTTCATTTTCCCCGATTTCAAGATCGATTTAGAGAAGATCCTGAATAACAGTGTTAGAGTAGCCTTGATATATGGGGATGCTGACTATATATGCAATTGGTCTGTTATCCATCCTTTGTTCGTTTTTAGGGATGGCACTGACTTAATGACAGGTTCGGAGGACAGGCAATATCTCTTAATATAAATTACCAACATAAAAAGGAGTTTGCCGCTGCTGGGTATTCGCCTTTTCTCGTTAATGGCACCGAGTATGGTGAAGTCCGACAGGTATGTCATTCAAACCCCTCAAAAAGGTATAAGATTGCTAACAAGTTGTGGCAACTTCAAGTATGGAAACTTTTCGTTCCTGCGCATGTACGAGGTAAATATATATGCCTCATATCTCCCAAAAAGGTTGTCGTCTAACTATTCTATGAAACAGTCTGGACATGAAGTGCCATATTACCAACCACTTGCCAGCCTTGAAATGTTCAAACGGACTCTCCATGGCCGGAATGTGGCGGATGGAAAGACGAAGCTAACTGGAAACTATTCGAGTCCAGGAATTGCAAATGCGACACACACTGAATCATTTGTTCCTCTGCCAACATCAACATCAGCATCAGCATCAGGATCAAGCTCTAGTGCTACCGCTGCTGCCAAAAACGCACACATTCCGGAGTGGTAGCACGTCGGTGGAATGATTGATTATGCTGCGAGAGGATATCCGATGTGTATGCTGGCAGCTAATATAGTGACGGCTTGACTATGTAAAGCTGGGACAAAAGGTTTAATCCCAGGGCAATTTCACTTCTCGGTTCAGGATGCGTTGGGGTGTATCGGCGAGGATAAGTACTCGTTGTGCATGTTGTAAAACTAGCAACTGGGTATAAATCGCTCTTGTCAAACCACGAGATTCGCGAGGTTTCCCAGAAATGCATACTTTTTCGCGTCCCAAATCCAACGCTCCCTATATCTTTGCACTGTGAAGAGGGGTTTATGACGACCTGCATGCTACCTTAGCACCAAAAATGAGAATATTCAAACCCAATTGCCAATTGGACTTGTATCTCCATGCTGAAGAATCGAAGTTTATGTTGAATCAAAACACTCAAAAAGGTGAAGGGTCATCAAAATCTTGCATGCTTCCCTCAAGAAAAGATTTTCAAAAAAATTTGTTGACGTGCTGTTGCTGTGTTAATGAGGCGCGTAAATTGAAAGATGTTGACTTTATTGCCTCTTCGGGCAAGGCTGCACCTCCTCGCTTGGCGAGTCTGTTCTCCGACGCGCCTCGCGACTCACGTATTTATCCCGCTCTCCCACATCCTGATATTACAACATCCATTGAGTCTTTGAACACGCCTTTAATCAAGCTGTTTCCAATTATTATTGTCTATCCTAATACGGTATCTTATATATTGGTATGCTATGAATATCAACGACAATGAGTGACGCGACACTACCACCACCCCGCTCCTCCTCGAAGGCCCCAACTGCCAGAGAGAGGAATCGATCGAATTCGAGCCAGAGCGAGACGGATTTCGATACATCTATGGAACACAAGTCATCCTCTGTGACTGGAGAAGCGGCTTCGGGTGATTCTGAGAGGGCAGACGGTAAACAGCGGCGGAAAAGGACGAGGTATGTTATTCGGAAACCCGTTTCAACTGTGGAATTACTACACCTATATACACTCGGGCTTTCCCAAGCATATGATGGATCTCAAGCCCATTAATCGTTGCTAATTTGTTTGTAATAGTCCTACCGATCAAGCCGTTCTCGAAGCAGAATACAAAAGAAACCCCAAACCCAACAAGGCGGCGCGTGCAGAAATCGTAGAGAAGGTCACACTAAACGAAAAAGAAGTACAGGTCAGGAACTCCGTTGATCTAGGTCTCCAATTAGACGCGTTTACTATACATATGTTCCGCTGCTGATGGACGTTCCAGATATGGTTTCAAAACCGTCGCCAAATAAATAGAAGAAAGTCGCGTCCTCTCTTACCACACGAGATCGCTGCATTTGGTTTAGGTGGTATGGCAGCATTATCATCAGACCCCATCACTGGTATTGCCTCATGTACAAATTCGGAGGCGATGGAGGCCAGGAGCAGCTCCCAAGAAGAGGCGATTAGCAGTCAGGAAGAAGTCGGATGCCCCGAGGGATCAGAAGCTACAGAACCAGTGAGAATGGACTCCAATCCCGGGTTTGTGCAAAGTGAGGCAAAAGTAGACTCTGAAGAGAAGTTGCCATCATTGAATAGGCCAAATATTGCACCGGAGGTTCTGTCTTCGATAACAACCGCCAATGAGTCGACCTCGTTTACAGAAAGCGTCACCAAGTCGTTTTCTTCGACACCGGGATACTTGGCAAATCGCTGGAACAATATCAGTTCCTCCTTCTCGACTCCTGCGTCTTCTCAAGCGCCCACTTTTTTGACCCCTCCAATGTTCGTGAACCCCAAGTCATGATTTTAGGCTTAATACTGATAATTTATTTTTATATTTAGATCCAGCGCCAATCACCCATCATCATGCCCCGAACGGATTGGCTCCCAACATGCCTCTACTCCATCTTCTCAAATGAGGCTCTCTATGTCTCTCGATGGAAAGGCGGAATTGGTCTCATGGGAACCATCGCCTCCTCGTGAGATTCCTCCACGTCCAGCCTCCTCGTGTTCTTTCCATCCACAGAAAAGAATGAGGACACTGGAACGAAGTCAGAGCGCTCTCCCCCTTAGTTTCTTACCAAGGCAGGGGGCATCTATTACCCCATTCGCCCCTCGATTGCCGACTGGTCGTTCAAGAGATGCTCGTAGTTGGGAGTTCTGCTGCGACTCAGATGCCCGGGATGAGCTAACCACACAAGCTGAAAATGAGTCGACTGGCTCAGCGCTTGCTGCTATTAGCCTTCTTCGATCGACGAGCAACTCGGCACTGAAGTCAAATACCAACAAGCGCAACGCCCCTACTACCAAACACGACCCAAACAAACATGGCAAAAAGCCCAAGCTGGGCAGGGTAACGTCGAGTATGGCACGACTTCAAAATCCAGTCAAAGAGTTGTCTAATTCAGTGCCTGACGGCAAATCAAGCTATGGAAAGGATGGTCTTATGCGATCCCCCTCTGGTGAGTCGGACAAAGAGAATTGGATTCCGCATGAGAATGGAGGTAATTCTCGGCGCCGACCATTGCCAACCGCTCGATCCAACAAGCAAAGTAGCTCGAGGGCAGTCCTGGGTGACAATTTCAACGTTCCAACGCATGCTCTCAATTTTGGTGGCCCCGCGAAGCGGAGAAGAAAGGGTAAAGATGTCACGCCGAGTGTCTTCGAGGATCAGGAAAATACTGATGTTGGTGGCGAAGTGGAGAAATTCATGCGTGGTGAGATCAGCCCAAGTAAGAAAGGGGATCTGGATTGTATTCAAGGCTTGCTGTCTCTGAGTCAGGGTAATTGGCGGTAGTAATGCATGTTTGGTTGGGTATGGTGGGATGGAAAACATCAAATTGGAGTACAGCAACGGCTTTTGAACCAACGCTTTGCCTATCTATCGTGGTACTGCTAGTTCTGAGAGTGTTGATTAGCTCTTCTCTGTAAATATTTTAGTGTCTTGCATTGGTATTAGGATATCAAGATGAAGAATACGATGAATGACTTAAAGTAATCGCAACTGATCTGCTTTCCCATGATTTAATAACTTCTTCGTGGTGCAAATCATTGGAAACTTTTTAAAACGAGAGATTCAAATTAACGCACTTCTTGTTATGCGCCAAAAGCATCATGTTTGCCTGTTTGTCTCTTGGCTGGAAACATATTGGGCACTTTTAAGCAAATGGCAGCCCCCAAAAAATACTAAACACTTGAAAGGTTTTTAATAACCACCAATTAAACTGACTATCCAACTCAGAGTAATATGATGGACGCACCAACTGATTGTAGGCAAGAATTCTAATAATATCCCGCTGTCGCAGAGTAAATTTTCTTTTAAGCGTTATAGGTGAAGTTGAAGCACAGGCCACTAGACCGGAAAAGTACAAGCAACAACAGAATCTACATTGAGCGTCGGACATCATTTTCATTGTCCTTCTGAGAAGGCCCAAATCTCAAATCTCCATGGCTTGATTTTCAGAAAATCAATATATATATGGGAAATTTTATTTGCAATGACTGTGCAAAGCCTCCTTTATTCTGGTCAGCCCTCGCTAAGCGAGAACCCCTGAATACATGACTTGTACTTTATTGAATAATGACACAGAATAATTTAGTTTGCAAGTTTACATAATTGTTCTGTTGCATCATAACCCCACTTTTAGAGAGTCTGATATCAGAAAGGACAGGGTTTTGATGACGATGTTCAACTCCCCTTATTCACTGCACCTTCGGATCTAAGCGAGGCCTACTGAGATGTCTAGTTCTCGATTCAAAGTAAATGAACACTTTTCAATTCATATTGATCTTTGCATCTCTATTACCGGGACGTCTAACTTCTTACATATTTTTGATTAACATTCTTCGGTCAGCAGAACAACCTTCAATTGCTTCTAAGTGTCACTACGGGCTGACTGGCAAGTAGAGAGATAGAACGGAGTTGGAGAAAGGTAAAACTAAAGGTGAAGCCAGCGAACGGAAGTGCCGAAACTGAAACGCCAACTGTCCTTGGGGTGACTGTTGAGGGTAGCGAAAATTAGGCAAAGGGGGATGCGAATCAACCAGAAGTCATGATTGATCCACTTGAGATTATAAAAATCACAGACGAGATGGCACAGAGATTGCGTGAAGCATTGGAGGACATGGGCAAATCACCAACACCAAGCTTATGTGGTTCGGAGTTCTCTGAGCTTAAATACCTTGGAAGGTCATCACGAACTTCTCAGCAAAGTAGTACACAATCATCAGGCATTGGAGGATCTGGCACAAGCAGGTCTTCGGAAACTGAAAGCATGACAATCTTGACAGACACAGATGGAGGGGCAAGTGTTGGCCTGTACCTAGACATCCCACAGTTTACCTTCGGCTATCTCGACTATACTAGCGACCTCCCCCAGCTTGCAGAACACATTTCCGGAATACTTCAAGGATACAAAATGGGCTGTGCCACTATACTACTCTTTGCTTTTCACCACCACGCCGAACCTCAAGCTCCACGAAGACCAACACCTCTTTTCAATCCACGAAAATACAAGTTTCCAGCACCTGCCACTCCAGTACATACCACCGTCGTGGACGAAATTACAGCTACTCTCGAAAATACCCACTTGCCGCCCGATTCTCCTTATATCTCACAAGCTTTCATTTATGAAAGCCTTAGCAAATTGAAGCAAGATGAAGAATTCGTGGAAGAATGCCGGAGCAAGGAGGCAGAAGATCCATATCGTGGCATCGACATGAACAAAGGCTGGAACCGGGTTCGATGGGCCGGGGATTTGCACTTTTGCGACCATTATGAGTTGTACTTTTGGGACATTCGTGGTGGTACTCATGTTTCTAAAGGGGCACCTGAGGACATGATGAAAGTCGTCGAAACTCTCAACTCGTTTAGCTTTTCGAAGCAATTGGAACCATTTGTCTTGGGATGGGAAGATGTGAAGGATATGGGGTTTGGTCTGGTGTTTGTTGGCGAGGGATACGGCTTGTTGGGAGAGGTCAGAGGACTAGGGACTTGGTGGGCGCGAAGAAAGCATGTTTTTGCTGGGATGAAAGGGAAGGGCTTCATGACAGAGGTTGATGCTCGAGTGAAGGAAATTCAGAATGGCCTCAAGATTTGGCACAACCAGGTAACCAACCGTCTTCTTTGTCTATTCCTCTCAATTCCATATTCTGAGTGGTTGGAAGTTTCAACCTCTCACTTCCTCTTGGCTTACTCCTCATAAATGAATAGTGTTAATTTGTTGGCAGGGAGGAAACACTAAGGAGGCACTGAAGAGGAAGCTAGGGGATCCGAGGGTAGAAGACCAGACTCAAAAAATCGGATATACTCTAAGAAAGAAATTCAAAGCGAACTTTCAGGAGCCAGCCCAAGTCATGAGCGAAGAATGGCGGGATCGCAGACGGAAACAAGAGAAGAATGCTGGCAGGTGGACAGATGGTACTTTGAGAATGAACCGGATGTGGGGGGAATTTCATTGGGTTCTAAACTATGATGGTCCCATGATGGTTTACTGGTTTGGGAGGAGAGACACTTACTGGCCAAGCGATATCTGGTCCATATACTGATGAGCCAAAGTCACCAGTCACCAGTCTCCCACATTATGCAAGATATTACGTATCTCAGAAGCCGAAATATTCCAGATAGAGAAGGCAGAATTCATAGTTATGGGAAATTGAAGTCGATGCCCTAATTTCGGTGCCTGATATGTTTCTCAAAAGGAGAGATGAAAGTCATCCAAAGGTTTTTTGAACAATAGAAATTGAACTTGTTTTTTAATACAGGAAAATGGTGGAACATTCGAAGTATGTAGCAGTGGAGGTATCAAAAATTTACTTGCAATATGCTGACAGAAATATGGTTAGAGAGCGTCTAGATTCCTCCACAAAGGTGGAGGGGATTTGGAAACTTTGTTTCAATGGCATAGGAAAGAGACTGTTGTCTTCACCTTTCTTTCATAACAAACTGGCCAGCTGAAGCGAGAAGGTAAGTCAAGGGAGGGAGGCTGTGCCTGAAGAAACTCCAGCCTTCCTACGAAGACAGGTCCTCGATTAAATCTTAACTTCCACAATCACTTCTTAAAAAACGGATCTACAACAAGAACAGCGACAACGCATGGAAAGATGCCTACCCGCAGAAGAAAGAAGCAAAAGCTTTCAGAGGATGGTGCCTATCACTGGAAGAAGCCTGGTTTTGATGTATTTCAACGTGAGCGAGAACCTAGTCTTCTCTTTGGTTGCACAACTGTCTAACCTCGAACAGAAAGAACCGATTCCTGCTTCTTACAGAAGAAAAGGCAAGCAGCAGAAGGTTCCTTGCAAGGAGCTCGCTATTCCTCAAGCTGGAATCCACGTATGTCTTACGCCGCAAACTCCTATCCTGCGTTGTGTTGAACACTGCCATGCTAACTATCCTCCGAAGGATTTAGCATGGGCTCAGGCTATTGTTCCAGCTGAGGAAGGTTTTTTCACGTTACCCTTTGAACTTCGCCGCAAAATATATAAATTGGTAATCAAGGAGAGCTAGGCTAAGGGTCTGCATGACATCTGGCCGCAGAAAAAGGGAGACAGATTCTGGTGTAGCAGATGGTTGAACGCCGCCAAAGGTTCGTTGAAAACACTGTCTGCTATCGCATTTTCCACATTTTCTCCGCCTTCTTTTTGATCATACTGCATAACTCAATTTTCTAACCCTGCTGGCAGAAACCGAATCCTTGTACTTGATCTGCAAGCAGTCTTACGTGGATGTGTACGGTTCAGGCCTGCTATACCAATTCAAACGATTCTTCTCCCTCAGTCCCGTTTGTATGCTAAACGTGAGTAATATTCCCATTTGGAGCATATTCACCCTGCTTGAAATCCGAACTCTGCTTCTAGCACACTAGCTGACAATAAAAATAGTATTTATCCGTCATTAATCCAATTCACAAGGAGGCTCTCGCCCAATTACAACTTAACTTCCATTTGACTGAGAAGTCCTGGAAACTGAAACCTGACTCGGCTCTTGCTTTCATCGCAAGATTACCAAGCCTCAAGAAACTCGCGATCTGGGCTTCCATCCGAAACGATCTGATTGAATTCAAACCCTTGCGCTGGAATCCCTGGCAGTCTCCGACCAGATGGGTCCAATATAGTATTCCTGAGCGTGTGCTGGAGAGCATCAGAACCAATGGGATCTTGAATTCTATTCGGGGCTTGTCTGAGTTTGACTTGGTGATCTTGCCGTACGGAGCAATCACGAACGACGAGACTGAGTACCAGAAGAAGGAAGGAGAGGATGATCGGTGGGATGCGGTTGAAGAGACATCACGGGAGGTGGTCTATCGTGCTAAGACGGACAACACCATACGAGCTTGGGCACGGTTTTCTGCAGAAAGCTTTCTTGAGCGACGTAGAATGGCATAAACCAAGAAATGTTTTGGGATATGATATGAAGTCGAGGATATCTTGCCAGTCGGGTATGAACAAAATTTGAGTTTGCGGACATCAGAGCATGGGATTAATACTTGCTCGAGTATTTTACTTCTAGCAGCCTTGCAGACCGAGCGAGATTTCCGTAGTGCCCTTGTACTTGGCGGCGCCCTTCTAGTTTTTCTCAAGAGAGTACATAGCGAACAGAATGAAGACATTCATCTCAACGATACATTCGGAAGAAAAGTCTGCCTTGAGAATTGAAACCCCCCTATTTACTAGGTTCTAAGCCAGAGTGTAGTTGTAAAATGTGACGTACTATCCCCCCCTGGTTCACTTGCTATTTTGCCACTTTATTGCCACTATTGCGATACTGTCCAACACCCCACTTCTCTTTCCACCAGGCACCTGATTATTGTCCAAAATCGCCCAGAAAGGTAAAACCAACATAATCAAAGCTACTATCCCCTCCCCGGTTCAGTTGTCGGTGGGGCTAGCAAAATCTGGTGATAGAACTA
>JAAMPI010000102.1:0-67890 GCA_013054445.1 Cudoniella acicularis
TTTGATTTGATTTGATTAGTGGGCCCTAATCAAAATCAAATCAAGTTTTAAAAGTCCTAATTAAATTCAAATCATGATTATTGATTTGATTTGATTAGTAATTGATTATTTTGGTCACGTGATACGTATTTTGCGGAGGAGGATGCTAAGTCTGATTAAGGTTTAAGGTTAATAGAAACTAAGCCTATTATAGAAGGTATATACGAGAGAATACTTCTAATTGGCCTGAAAAAGCTCTAGTGGCGGCTATAGGCCGACTGTTTAGCGACTCTAGGCCCTAGAACTACCTTTACAAATCTACTTATTAAAATTATAAATAAAATACTAAAAATAATCTATAAATTTTAAATTATACTCTAAAATCAAGATAACTCTAGAATCTATTAATTTTAAGTATATAATTGTTTTTTTCCTTGATTAATTTCTCTTTTTATTATTTTAAAATATTCTTATAAATTAACTATATATTCTTTTAAAATCCTTTCTACTATAAAAAAACTTCTTTTAATTCTTTTAATCAATTATATCTTAAGAGAATTCTATTATACTTAATATAAAGTAAAATAGAAGAGACTTTAGATTAGAGTCACTTTATAATATAGTTTACTTACCTGTTAAGTGGCGTCTATCATGTGGCTTATATAGCTATCAAATCCCTAGAATAATATTAATAATAAACCTCTAATATCTAGGATCATGGTTCTAAGCTCTTGATACGTGATACGAGATATTAGATAATACTATTGATTATTATTATTATTAGGCCTTAGTATCGGCCCCTTATTAGTAGTAAATAGCTAATATAAAGGGGTTTTCTCTAGACCCTCTAGGGCTAGAGATTAGTTCTATAACTAAATCTTTTGTCTACTAACGTCTCCTCTTTATATAAAGAAAGTATTTTAGGAGAAGATAATTAGGTTTTTATTAAAATAAAGGAATAGATATATATTTTAACTCTATTTTTACTATAATCCTTTATATCTTTTATAAATAATTAGTAGTTATTTAATAAGTTATTAAAATAGTAAAGGATTTCTAAGAAACACTTAAAAACTCTTACTTACTAAGCTAGTAATCAAACTAATTGATTATAATTAATTAATTATTTAAATCAAATCAAGTGGTTCTTTAAAATCCTTAATCAAATTCTAATCAAGAATATTGATTTGATTTGATTAGTAATTAATTAGTATAGATATTTCTTTGACACACTGATATCGGGCATTTGCCTAAACACAGCCTCAAGCTCAGCCACACTCAATCATTTCTCCTATTCACTACCCACTATCAACATCTTCTTTAATGGTTCGGAATTTCTCCACATCTCATCTAATCTTACCATTCCTTCTCTAGTCAGATCATAATAATGTCGCTTCTTTCCTTCGTCATACACGTCTGCTACACTCGCAAAGCGATCGCTGCACCCGTGACAAATCTCACAGCCTTAGCGACCGAAATTGCACCTCCCTGGGTGAGCAGCCCCGGGGGCTGTGGAACCTGGAATTTGCTGTACAGCTGTGGATTTACGATTCTGCTATGCGTGTACACGGCGATACATTTGAACATCCCATCTCCGGACGACACGAAGTTCACACTCTGGCTGAGAAAGACCAAATGGGTGGCCATCGCTATTCTGGCTCCCGAAGTTGTGGTTTATACAGCTTTTGAGCAATGGTGGCATGCGAAACAATTTTTGGCTGGGCTTAGAAAGATTGTGAGGAATAGCGAGGATAAGGGGTTCAAGGTCTATTTCACTTCGTTATTTATAAAGGGGCGTTCTAATGAACCACAGGATTGGTACAGCGGAGACAGCTCAAGCAAGCCGTTCGACATGGTCTATGCTTATTACGTAGTGATGGGTGGATTCGTTGCAGACATCGATCACATCCATAACTCTCTTAAAAGAGTAACGATCACCCTATCCGGCATCGGCTTCATGGCAAGCGAGGGGTACTTCCCCCGAATCAAACGCGGCGATATCCAAGACAAGAGCAAAGCAGATATACTAGCCAAGGGCCTCGTTTGTGTGCAAGTTCTCTGGACGGTTGGCCAGGTTGTCGAGCGGAAGCTTGCGAGTTACCCGTTAACAATGCTCGAAGTTCACACGATAGTGCATGTTGTTTGCGCGCTACTGATGTATGGATTGTGGTTTCAAAAGCCGTTGAACGTCCAGGATCCGACGTTAATTGATTTTAGAGAAGACCCCGAGCTTCTAGGAGTCATGCTCCAATTTTCAGTCGACAGGTCCAAGTCACTTACAGGTTTCGTATGTAAACCTAGATCAAAGCCACCTCACAATCCCGAGCCTCCTATGACATAGTACAAAGACTTGTCTGCCGTAGACCCTTTACATGTGGATCTTGACGCCATTGGGGGTGCTCTAGAGCCTCACTGCCTTCAGGAAATCAAAGAGCGCCCCGAGATATATCTTCCAGTCACTGAAGGTGAAGGTCAACCACCACCCCAAATATCGACACTCTTTTGCTTGTCGAGTGAAGACTCCCACGGAGTAGTGCATCGATATCCTATGGGACATGTTAACTGGGAATACACCCCAGCGTCGGAAGCAGAGGTTGTATGCACCGTAGTCACCGGTCAGGCACTATTTTCTGGACCTGGCCCAGAACTGCCATGTCCGGCCTGGCGAAGTCGGGACACTTGTTGAGAAAGCGATTCCAGTCACGTGCTCAGGGGTCGCTACCCGAAGGATTCTAAGGAAGCGGCTATGATGATTATGCCTTTAGATCCTACGNTGNCATNGATCATATGNGAACCAAGGCATAAGCTANTACTGTAGTTTATNCGTAGGAANATGAGCAGNAACCTCGGTAGCATGTGGGCACCGGAAGCCTATANATAAGGGACACAGCTCCCACCAAAAGCTGTTCTGTAGACTAGACTAGACTAGACTTGCAATTCACACTCTTTTAGCAACCCAACTTCACTTCCATATATCCTCAGTCGCAACAGAAAGCCTACTTGGCCATTCTTTTCGGAGTAACGGTCTTGAGGCTATCCTTGGCAGAATGACCTATGCTAGAGGAGAAGACTGCGTGGCAGTCGGCAAGGCTTTCGGATACATGGTCGGAAATATCATCGGAAAATCACACCATATCTATCCACCGCCGACCCTAACTACATCGATGACTATGTATGCCGCTGGCGTGCTGTTCTCAGCATGTCACCTTGCAGCCTGGAACTGGGATTTCCCGTCGTCCACTGTCCGGATTATATGGAGAAGCTTTGCGGTTGCAGCGACGGGCACGGGTCCTTTAATTATCTTGTTCACTTTCCTCTATTCCATTTTCCTGGCTGAATTCGCCCAACGTAAAAAGCAGCCTCGACAGGGTTTTGTCCATATCAGAAGTGCAGTGACATTTTTATTAGTTCTAGTCTATATTATTGCTCGTCTGGGACTAGTAGTGTTGATATTCTACTGCTCTTCTTCAATGCTAGCGAGTATATATGACACCGTGGATTGGACAACATTTGTTCCTCATTTTCCATAAAAGTAGCAGAAGAAAACTACAGCAGCGCATGGATCTCCTAGGCAAGATGATGTTAACAAGGTCACTATAATTAGAATCTGAAGATAAGAAGTTGGCTAGATCAATAAGTGGGACTATTTAGGTATAAGAAGAGAAATTAAGAATAGCTTAAAGTTTGTTTTAATATTATTTTGTTTTTAATAAATACTTACTATAATATTTTAAATTGAATTTAAAGGCATAATATTATATTTTCAAATAATAAATAGCATACCTAGTAGATTTCTACTAACGTTTTTATATTCACATTAGGGATAGATTCATATTAGGGGTTTAAATAATATCCATAATTATAGTCTTATTTTCCATTTCGCAAGACTACTGGTTATCTATCTATTTGCAGGTAGTCTACCTACCGTTCATTATTCCTCCAAGACAATTTTTGTCCTCCGGTATGTTTAGAAAGGCGCTTTTAGACGTCTTCTGATAACATATGCTTTAGGAGAGGATAGGCAGTTTGCTAGATGAGTATTAGCACCGGTCGTATATTTCAAGCAAGCAATCGCTTTACTTACTATCTCTGCTATAGATAGCGGCCACAATGCAGAGTCCCTGGATCTATATATAGTATATCGACTATGCTTGCAAATGGTTAGAGCTATGCCGATACTATCGAATTCCCCTAATTTATAGGCTTTCTTAATCAAGGTGTCCTTTCTCCTATTTGTTCCCTCGTTTTTTCTCCCTCTTCTTTTCCCCTCGTCGTTTCGTTTGATCTTTAGAATATTGTCACGACCCCGGATTATGCGATCAGGTCACCTGATCAGTTCGGACGTTCTGGAGTTCAGGGCCTGAGGGACTGAACTCATGAACTCCTGAACTACAACCACCACCTATATTGCCATATAGTTTTCCCTTCGTAGAGCTGCGTGCTCAAATTCATTCTTGAATACAAGATAACATTCTACTGGATCTGCTTGACACTTTAACGACGATTAAACCCAACGCCTCACGTGATATAGCATACTACGTGACAACAGAACGTTACAAATATCTATTTATCCTTAGGCTATTCCAGAGATCGAGAAGACATTTGAGAGCTGACTGTTATTTAGAGCTATGTTTATTAAAGATCGTTAGATAGCTATCTTTATTAAGGACTGTCTTGTATTAGTGGCCGACCGGTGTCTCGAAAACTGAAGCATGGGAGCCGAAGTTAAACCCCCTTAATCCTCTAAAATCTTAGCCGAAGGAAGTGTTTGATTGTGCAATGGAGGGCCTGAATCGGTCCCCTTGAATCCAAGTGGTAGGGAGCCAGATTTGAACCCCTTTAATTTTAATAATAGGCTAAGCTCTATATGCCCCTTCATAAGGGTACACTTATTTTGGCATCAGGCTATAAGGCACCAACAAAAACACATCCAAATCACTAACGCTATACTAATGCCGCTTTATCTCGCTTGAGAAAAGAACTTAGAAAAAATCACAGGTCGATATAAAATATAATTATAGTATAAGTACCTCGTACAAATTTATAGTTCTAAAAAATACTATTAAATTATATTAATTACACGCGAAATATAAGCTTATAAGTAAGCTAATTCTATTACGTAGGTGCCTGTCGTAAAAGCTTGATTTTAGTAATATAGGAGGGGGATATCGCTTGTTAAAATGGTATGAGTGCCTGAGAGCTTGGCGAGTACAGGGGTTAAAGTGCATGTGTTGGTGCCTTGTAACCTAATGCCAATATAAGCGTACCCTCATATTCTTTGCCTAGGCCTTCCTTCGCCTTGCCTCAGGTCCCTTGAAAAAAGGGGGGTAAAGTGAACTACACCTGAGGAATTGGTTGTTGCCTCGTTGCGCCTGAGGAATACACGGAGAGGCGTGGAAAATATTTCGCCATTTCGCCATTTCGCATGTACAACATTCTTAATTAAGACAGTAGCCTTTTTCTTGTGGCTGCAAAATACCCTGTGGAGCATAAATGCTGTTACACTGACAATTTAGCTGAAACTCGCCACTGAAGTTTCATTGAATCCCTCTGTTAAGATATATTGGACATGATTATAGAGTGCGGTATTTCAAGTTGGCCATTCACTTTCAGTTGTGGAAGGTTTTCTAACGATAATTGAACTTATAGCAAACTCTTCTTACTTTTTTGGCCAATGTTTCTCGAACAAAAAACTTCAAGGACGGTTGTCTTTGCACGAGTCGTACTCTTTCCTCATTGTCTCGACAGTCAATTCCCGGAAGTTACCTCCATTGAAGCTGGCGCCTTCTTCTCGTTTCTCCAGTGATCTTCTCAGCAATGACTGGAGACCCACTTGAAGCCCGGCCTGTGGGGTCTGCCATCACGAAACATTCACTAGCATGGATTTCAAATCATAATTCGGATGCCCAAAACTCGTCATCTTTGAAAATCCAGGAAAATCTCAGAAACAATCAAGTCTCCATTGAAGACTACGACGACAAGAGCGAAAACAAAAGCCAAGAAGATTTAGAGACAAAATCTGAAGATACAGAGGGAGATTTTGAAGAATGGGAGACCGACAATGAGCAGACTGCGTTTAATATCCTTAAGTATCGGCTTAGTATTCTTGAGACGGAACTTGAATGTGTAAAATCCGATCTTACAAAATGTAAACTTTTCTCCCTGTCTTGAATTATTACTGAGTTTTAATCTGACATCTTTTGATCATTCACCAGACCAAGAGGAGAATCGAAGGTTAAAATCTCAAAGAGCGATTTTGGAAGACAATTCTTGGCTCGAGGACTTGACTCCCCGATTGGAACTCATGGTGCTTAAATTAAAAGGCCAACGCACCCTTTCATACGCACAACTTATTTCTGAGTATACAAAAGCGCTTATACCCGAGATAGAAAGCCTGGAAATCAAACCGACATCTCGATTCAAAAGCATTTATACCCAGCTAAACAGGCCTTGCCTCCAACTTTCGATCCCACTTCACTTTATGCAACTACGCCGCATAAGAATTCTAGACTTGCAGATACAAATCCGTGAAGGCGTGAATTTCCTATGCTCCCGAAAATTTGGAAAAGACTTCGACCATTCCAATCTAGCAAAATGGCAACAGACTATGCAAGACTGCGGTAAATCTACAGTCCCGTTCTTGCCAAGTCAAAACTCACTTATACTCTCCTAGATGACATGTTAGACACCTACGAACGAACCGGCAAGCTCTTGCAAGCCGACTTTCCTTGGAAGAAACAACTACTTTATTATCATACTCTCCTTCTCCAGGTCTTCGACGAAAAACAATCAACGCACGCCACTACCATCGACGAAGTGCTCGACCGTGGCGTGTTCGCGCAATCCTCACTCTCCGGCCTGATATCACCACAGGGGACAGTCTGGTTCATCATCCGCTATATTCAAGCATTCGTAGGGAATCAAGAAGCGCCGGACCAGCCGATACACTATCTGTGGAAAGAGATCAAAACCCTCTGTCTAAGGATTACGATAGGAATTATCGGGGGTCTGGCCATTATTACTCCAATGCTCATAATGTCTATCAACTCTTCCAAGACAAAGGATCTCGTTACTACCTCTGTCTGTGTTTTCTTCTTTGCTGTTTTGTTGGGGTTCTCGAGAAAGCAGTCCAATGGGGAGCTTTTGGCTGGAACTGCTGCTTATGCTGCTGTTTTGGTTGTTTTCATTGGCACAAACGAGAATTAAGACGGGAAAGACTCAATCGACCTCTCCCCGGGGTCGATCTTGGCACGCTATATACGGGTTTAACCCAATAACTATAACAACACGAGATATAAAATTAATTCAAAATGTCGCATTCAATTCTCTAAGCTTCAGGCTCCTATCTCTTATAATAGGCCTTATAATAGGCTTCAAGCCTCAAAACTTCGATATTTAGTTTAGTAACCTAATTATAAAAGGTCTCTCTTCGTTTAGCGATTTTATTTTTATAATTATTTCAATTAAAAGAATAATAATAAATCGTGAAGTAGAGTATATAAGATATGCGCATATCAGTCCTGCGCACGCGTAGTTCTGAGTTTGCCAAGATCGACCCCCGGTCGAGTCGATTGAGTCTTTCTTATTAAGACTTAGGCGTTCTGTTTGTTCATTTTCATATACCCTTTAATTCGTTCGTTGCATGATGTGAATTCTGTCTTCCACGTAACTCCACTGTGCTACGCGCACCCAATCAAAGTTCAGTTTGTCTTAGATTCGGACTAAAAAAATGTCACAAATGTCACCCCTTTTTCATCAGTTTCTTTTGCTACTAACAGTAATTTAAACATCAAATTACGGGACAGTGCGAAAGGGCGACGGCCGCCGACAAGAAAGCAATTTTAACACACAATCGACTCACTTCTTTCCTTTTCTACCTTACCAGGCCTTCTCTTCTCTTCTTCTTGCGGAGGTAGAACCTTTATCTTCTTATCTTTCCCCCTTTTAACATTCCCCACTCTCTGCAACTCTCCTTTTATTTCCATCAATCTCTGATCATCCACGCCCATTCAAATCAATTGTCTATACTTTTCTAAGATGCATATACTCGCAGTTCTCCTAGGCGCTACGCCGGCATATCGGCAACGTGGGGCCGTAGGTAGAGGAGGGCAGGGTGTCTTGGGGCTAGATGGGTGCCGAGGTGCACGTGGTGGGTGTGGGTGTGGGTTAGTGCTGTGGCAGGGAACGAGAACCTGTATTCAGCTGGTACAATTGTAGTAGGATATTCTTATCTTTGTTTCGGTCTTAGTTAGTAAAAACATTCCCGACGTTCAAAATTTGCAAAACTCACAACGGCTCTCGGACTGACCACAGGATCACAGGGCTGTACACATCTTGCACCATGGGCAAAGTTGATTTTCGCCTCTTTGCTCCTCTTGCATACAGTGTCGAACATGTCCGTACGATCCTCAGGAATAGATTGCGAGTTGAATTTCAAGTCATAGGCAAATTCTAATAGTCGGTCTAAGTCTTAGGCTACATGCGAGCTTACAAGTTATGATAGACAAGTCGATCATTATTATAAATCCTATTTCCTGTAAAGAATTTGTGAGGATAAGGTTTTAACCCCTAAAGGCCTTCAAAGACTAAGCCGTAAAGGCGAGGGAAAGCCGACAAGTGACGTAACAAGTGTGTCCTTATAATTCAATTTAAGCATTTTCCGTCAACAAAGCAAACAGGGTTGCTAGTTCAGTGGCAGAGCGCGTATTTCGAGCATCAAAAAACTAATGTTTCTTCCGCTGAGACTGTGAAATATTCAGTTGTACTTGAGGGGTTCACCCTCTGCCTGTGGAAGTGCTTGGTATTCGCCCTCGAGATGTGAGGTCCAAGGTTCGATCCCTTGGCAATCCAATTTTTTTTTGTGTATTTTTTCGAACTGTGTATCTCGCTTAAGCAAAATATATCTTACGCGAGGTGAAGTTGACTAGGTAGGTCGCTTCTATGAAAAACATTTCATAATCGGTCGGTACTTTTCTCTAACTACACATATTTCTTAGTAATCTTCCTTTTAGTTATATCAATAAGCACTTCGTAACTGTAAAATGTTGCAAAATGGAAGTGATTGGTGATGGCGCTTTATTTCTAGCACTTCTTACTTATTTTGCAGCACTTTAACCATATAATTGTTTAATTATTTGAAATGCTTGATACGATTTCGTGAGATTGTAGCCATAGATTCAAAGAACGGTATTATGTAAAAGCTCCACATTTCCGAGCTTTTTATAAAGTAACAACGGAAAGCACAAAAAGACGTTTTTTTGTTTGTTCGCCGGCCCCCAGTAGGCGACCCGAGGATCAACCTAAACCGTAACTTACTTCTATGTGCTAGCTAGGCTGCAGTGCAAGCCACCCCTCACCTTACCTACTCTTCACAAAGACCCTCTACCACCTCGCCTCTGCTTGCCACACGCCAGCAGCCCGAAACTCTTTAGCCACCCTTCATATGTGTAACGTGTTTCAAACATGTCTTATCCCAATAGAACTATAAAAATTATCAATTCCTAACAAGTAGGATTAAAAAGAAGCTAAAACAAGTAAGATTACTTCAACAGGCACACATTATATTTCCGAATTCTCGCTGAACTGTCAACAATAAACACCCCAGATTAACAGCAAGCTTAAAATCAAAAGATTTTGATCCGACTTAATCCTGCAACGGCCTGTCTCTCACCCAGTCGTGCAGCACCATTAGATCAGAAGTCGAATTAGATATTCACCATAGCTCAATAATTATTTAAGACGTGTCATGGACATTCCCTCATTCGATATCGCTCTCATTGTCTTCAACTAGTGGCGGTTCTGGGGGGCTTAGGCCAAACGGAGCAAAATTGACTTCGAAGTCAACATCCCCACGAACAGCACTGGGGATTTTCATGTTGATTTCTCTTCTTGTTCCGTCAATGCTCTGTTCACCAGCCCTGTTGCTACCACGAGAAGACAGAAGCTCAGAATGGACATGAATCTACATTTCTTTTGTTAGTGTATAGTCAAGTAGCGCAGCCAGAAAGAACTGTACTAACCACCATCCCAAAAATCTGTCTGATCTTGAAATGAAACCCACTTGCAAACACCACTACCTCCTCATCCGCAGCCTCAATGCCTTTTGTCAGCAGCGGAATGTTACAGTCATCTATGGTTTTATTACGGGCTTACCTTGCTACTATAATCATTCCAGCCACTAGACGATGTCCCAAGGAACCAGCCAACTTCAGTCTCAATACCAAGCCCATCAGCAGCACTAGCATTTAAACCCACTGAAATCCTTTTGGATTTTCCTGCCAAGCATTCAAAGCGCACTTTTTCGTGCTGTAGGTATAGGTTATTATTGTGAGACCATACTCCTCAATCTCCTGACTTCGTCTACAATTCCTAAGAATATCCACGTTATCTTGCACCCATCGTCGAAAAGGGCTCTCGTAGTAGTAGCCATCTCTGTGGATGGGTTTGGAGGCTATAAGCACGGCGCCAAAATCGCTTGAGGACTAGTATTCGAAGAAGGCTTTCCCTGATAATGGGATACCAGCATGTTCTTCGCTAACTACAGTCAGTTACAGCTATTCTTTGTGGTATGATATTGAAACCTGCCTTGCGTTCACAGAAGCTGTTATGTTGGTCTCGGTGACCTTGCTGGACGGCATCGTCCTCCAGTTTGTCACAGGGTCGTCCCTTGCGCGCTCGAGCTCTTCTTCAGGCACTTTCAAATTCAACTTCTTCAGTGAAACTGGATCGTCAAGCCAAGCTATAGGCTGCCATTCTCCAAGTTCGTTCCAATAACCAACCGCCCCCGGCCGCAGCACTTTCGTTGAGGCAGGTTTATACAGCGCATAACCATATGGATGGTTGACCATTTGACTTGCGTATAGATCGTGAAGCTTCATTTTAAAAATTCAGAAGTAAGGAGGAGTACCCGGTTTCAAATGCTACCTCAACTTGCGATTTTACAAGGGGTTTGTAGGTACACAGTATCGTTTGCACTGTGGATGAGTTGCTAGTTATGTGAAGGCTGCCTAGCCTTACGTCACGAATTCCTTTGGTCTGTCTCCTAAGCGAGGAATCAGTCTTTGCTTTTTTAGCTTCGCAGGCGAGGGAGGCTGCAGTGGTCCGTGCAGATGACTCCCTTGCATGGCCAAGACCGCCGTCCATCAAACATCGATTGATCATCCTCAGCTGCGGCTATGAACATGTCCGTGAGTCCATCACCGGAAAAGAGATGAACCAAAGCCTGCCAAAACCGATCCAATAATGGAAAACCTTTCAGGGGACGTCGAAGCTTTAGCGGAGCATATCCAAGATCCAGTTGACAAATGCTGCTTCATCGCCGGGTTATATTCCGGCATATATCGTGCCAATGATGACCGAGACGAGGAATCCTCAGAAAACGCAATTGCTCAACTACGGAAAGCCGTAAAGCTTCGCGATGAATGGACCTCAACGGAAATTGCTGAGTTGTTTGTTGATATCTGCCTTGAACGTCTACTTCGCAGAGGTCTAAAAGAAGACGCAGACGAGGCTGAATCATACATCCGCATGATTCTTAAGAATCGACCGGATGACTATACCTATCTTTCAAAACTTCTTACCATTCTCCACATCCGCTACGAAATGACATGCTCCAGAAGATATGTCGACGAATCTCTTGACTTAGTTGAGAGGGTTATCGTCGACATCCAGGATGATGACGATCGTCTACCAGCGCTATTAGCGGCTTGTGGAGTTGCACTCCTCGACCTTTCAGAACTCAGCAACTCACTTTCTGCTTTGGAAATGGCCATCAGCATCCTGCGCACGGCTTGCGGAATGCTGAGCCCCGCCTCAACCAAGGACTGGCTGTTTGCTCGGAAGACACTTGCTGAATCTCTGCGACATCATTTTGAAGCAACCGGCCGGGAAGAAGAGCTCACTCAAGCGCGAGCAATATTCGACGACGACGACTCGGAATTAGAGCTTCTGCCAAGAGAAGCGCTGGATTGCCTCATGATTCGCCTTCGAATTATGCGCACTCTTTGGCAGCTGAATCCGAATAGAGAATCGCTGACTAGGCTGAGAAAAGAGTATGCCGATCTCACCGCCATTCTCAAAAGCAATCATTGGAGCCCGATACGGGCAGAACTATTTCAAGCAAACGGCAGAGCGTTGAATGAGAGTTTCTTTTCACCTAGCCAGAGACACAGACAGGGGTTCACTCTTATCAAATCAGGCTTTCAATTTGCACAAGAATTACTTTAGTCTTGGGCCGAGGAGCCTCAAAAAGAGTCCCAGGCGCTAGCATCATATCTTTTCCAACTTGGCAAGGCTTATGAACTTCAATTCGACTGGTACTTCTCTCCAAAGGCCCTCGAAGAAGCCTGTGATATCCTGATGCGATGTAGTCGCCTAACGAGTGCCCAATCTACACACCAAGGTCTTCGAGTGGCGTCGATGGTCAAAGTACTTCGCATGATGTCTGACCTCACCCCCCAGTATGACTCCTCCGTTGATGAATTGGCCCGCTTATCCCTTGGAACCGTCCTATTAAAGGCTTTTCCAATTTTCCAAGCGTCAAAGGCCGACGTGGCAACAGAGTTAGGCTATTTAGCTATCAGATTCTTTGAGAAATGCCATGACCGGTCGTTTCTAGATCGAGCGGTTGCACACCTCCGGAGAGCCGTCGATTTCTCTTCCACAAACACCCTTTCCCGGGCGTTCTCATTGCAACGGCTTACTGATATTCTGAAGAAGAGAGGGGACAGCGCTCCACCAGAGATGACGATGGAAGACTTCAAAGCAGCGGTAAACACTTTGAATACGCCATATGGGCTTTGCAAAGAGAAGAATTTTAATTTTCAGGATAGTCGGGACAGTCTCGGGGACATATACGCGAGCCAGTATAATTTGTCACACGGGGAGGGTTTTGCAATACAAGCTATAGATGCATGGCGAAGCTTATCCCACAGCCCCGACGGAAGTCCGATCGCAAAACTTTCTGCGGCACTAAAAACAGCGGCTATTCAAAAGAAATTAACTGGAGATCCTGAGAAAGCGGCCGAGGTCTTTACAGATGTGATCAAGGTTCTTCTTGAGGTTATGTCGGACTCCGACTCAAGATCTGAGCAAATATGGAAGATACGCCTGTTCAGTCCGCTTTCAACACACGCTGCTAGCATTGCCCTTCTTGCAGCTCGGCCTCCCGAAAAGGTTCTCCAGTTGCTAGAGCGCAGAAGAACCATGATCTGGAACCGTCTGCTTGCTCGGAAGTCAGACACCAAGACTCTTGAGGACAAGCATCATGATCTAGCTCAGCGGTTCCTTAAGCTGCAGAAATTGATGTCTAGGGATGATGATAAACCGGATAAGACAAGCTCAAATGAACTGACCTTCCAAGAAGGAATCGAATCCAATTGATATCATGTCACAGACGAGTACAACTTCTTGATTGAAAAAATTCGAGGCCAACCAGGATTTGAGGATTTCATGCTTCCGGAATTCTCTCAACAGGAACTCCGAAAATATGCCTCTCAGGGGCCAATTGTAACATTCGTCCACAGCAACATCTGTCACGCAGTCATTTTGACTTTAAAAGGAACATTTACTATAGAACTACCAGACTTTGAAAAATCGAAATGCGAGACTCAACACGAGCAGTTTCAAAGATACTTGAACCTTCGTGGGACTGAACCTGAAGACGCACGCCTTGTACTCGAGAGCATTTTGATTTGGCTGTGGAATGCCGCAGCGGAGCCAATTGTTTCCTTGATAATGGAAAAGCTCAATATAGCCGGGCTAGGGGCTCGGCCGAAAGTATTACCACGGGTTTGGTGGGTTTACAGCGGGTGGATCAACACATTCCCCATTCATTTGGCTGAAGGCTACCAACGAGCTTTAGAAACTGGAGAGCCGTGTACTGTAATGTATATGGTCATCTCTTCGTATACACCGACGATCCAAGCCTTGGGATACACTCGAAGAACGATGAATCGAATGACTTCTGAGGGACCTCCAAACATACCATCTGCAGCACTCGTCAGCATGAAAATAACCCCCAACAAAGCGCCTGACTTGCCCAATGCACCAATGGAAGTGGATCAAGTTGAGAAAATTTTGGGATCTCATTACAAGGTGCTTACAATGGGGTATCCGCGCGGCACCTTCCAGGATACAGCCACAAGGAAGGCCGTTGTTTACGCCCTCCACACTTGCACCATCGCCCACTTTGCTTGCCATGGTGAGGCAGCAGAGAAAGATCCTTTGGAGAGCCGACTTTGCTTGTATGATTGGAAGGCTAGACCACTCAAAGTTGGACTATTGATGCGGATGGACTTTAAGCACTGCCAGCTGGTCAACCTGTCAGCCTGTGACATGGCCGTCAATAGGGATCAACTGCTCCGTGAAGAGGGCTTGCATATGTCCGGCGCTTTTTTAATGGCAGGTGTGCCTAATGCTATTGCAACGTGGTGGCCAATCATAGATGTCTACTCGGTCAGAGTCTCGAGAGACTTCTATACCGGTTTGAAGAATTCGAAAGGGGTTTTGGATATTGCCAAGGCCGCAGAAAGTATGCACCACGTTACGACGACAATGAGAAATGAGAGACTGAGTCCGTTAATTTGGGGCGCATATGTTCACTTTGGGGTTTGATGAGGTCATGAGGAGAAGACAAGATATCAATGGTGCGAAAAATTAAGCATCAAATTAAGGTATACTAGCTACTCTATAATCCCTTATTATCTGAAATTTGCTTCAAATAAAATAAAGGGGGACGAGTCATGTGACCGCACCCAAAAAGTGGCTAAAGCCGATGGCTTTGAATTAAACTTTCCTGCAGGCCATGCCGTAGTAACGGAAATATTTCTAGAACCTTTCGAAGATCTTCATCAACGTGTTATGTCTAGCAGAATTTCCAGGTTTCCTTTTTCAGGGGTTAGTTATGACTTCGGAACCGAGCGGCGTAGAATCTCAGGGGATTGCTTTAAAGTTGATAACTGCGCCACTAAGAGCCAAGAGCTGCACAATCTGACTACCGACATGCAAGTCAGCCCTCCTTTTGCGAAAGATACGGCTTGTCTTGTTGCGGAATTCAATTGATGATAGTTCATGAAAAGCTGCCGTACTTGCTTGGGAATAAAGTTTTAATTCAAAAGAGAGCCCTTAAGTTTGAAGAGCTAAATTCTATCTAATATCGGCTTCACTCAATTGCTAGCAGTCATCGGTAGTCGTAGTTGTGCTGACAAGGTACAGAAAGTACCGATCCTGACCCCTGAGCTTACCCAAGTGGCGCACCCCAAATGAGGAAGTAATGCACTACACGAAGGAGGCTCGGCCGAACACGCGTTCTAGAGACCTGCTGTTTTGAGACTATTGTTTCCGCTTCCTTCTAATGCAATATTCAAAGGTTCCGAATTTCATCTCTTGCTATATAAACTTCCCACAAACTGTACACGAGTTAGAATTTGTATACTGAACTCATTTGACGACATTTTCTTAAAGTCGGAATTCGTAGAAAATATGCTGGCTAAAACACAACTGTTCACATGGCTGTGTATTATCGCACATAGTGATTTCAGTGCAGCGGCGAGCTTATTCTCATTGCCTCTAGCGCGGTCTAAAGGCACCACGGTAGACGCTCGAAGCCCCATTGGCCGTCGAGAGCTTCTCTCCGCACGTGTATTTGAAGACCAAGTACGCCTTGACAAATTCCCAAAACTAACATCCACTAACATTTAACAGCGTTTCTGGTTCGCCAATTTCTCCGTAGGCAACGCCTCAAATCTCTCACTTCTCGTCGACACCGGATCCAGCGACCTCCTCCTCAATGTCGGGAAATACACCCCAAGCACCTCTTCTCAAGATCTGGGACATGAATTCAATCTCTCATTCTCGACGTCGAATTCTGATGGTACTGGATCTGAATCGGTACTTTCACCATTCCCTTCTTTTGTTTGAGATGCACGTCACTAATATGAAAGTAGATGACGGTTCATACCTTTCAGGATACCGTCACCCTATCAGGGTCAAACTTCACCATCCCCTCCCAAGCCCTCGGTGTCGTGAAAAATCCCCTTTCACCACCACAATTTCCCCACGATGGTCTGATCGGCTTCTCGGGAATCAACAACAGTTTTCTGAACTCAGAAAGCTGGTTTTCAAACCTGTGTATCAATCACGCGTTCAAAGAATGCCGATTTGGCCTCGCGCTCGGGATAAATGAGACGGGAACGCAATATTTCGGTGGAGTGGAGAATGATGTTTTTGAAGGGGAACTGAGCACGGCGCCGTTGCAGGAACAGTGGGTTACGTGGGGTGATGTCGTGTTTAACGGGACGATTTTTGAGAAAGGTGCGAGGATGCTTATGGATAGTGGGACGGCGGTTATTTTTGGGTTCGTGTCTTCTTTTTCTTCTCTCCCTTCCTTTTCAAAAGTCTTTTTCGGGTCTTCACAGAATAGAATTCTGACTTAGTGTTGAAAAACAGGCCTATCGACGTCGTACAAAAACTCTTCGATGCAGCAGGCATGCAATCACAAGCTAACCTCGTACCACTCAACCCACAAGTCAACGCAACAATCCTCACAGGCTATTACCCCTGCACCTACGCTCCTAGTTTCGGGTTCGGGTTTCCTTCCCTCAACAACATTTCGCAAGAAATCAGCAACATAAGCAGTCCCGTTAGCAACACTAGCAGGGTCTTTAACGTAGTCGCTGAGGCGTTAGCCCAAGAGAGTACAAATGGAAATTGCACTTCCATCATCCATGGTGTTAATGATCTGGATTTATGGCTTGTTGGACAGCCTTTTTTTCACGGGCGGTATGTGGATCATAATTTTGATGGCAATACAATTGCTTTTGCGGATTTGAAATAACTTAGTTTCTCGCTGTTGCGGTTCTTTGTTATTTCATGTAGAAAGTTCTTAGTCTCTTGCATTTGCGTATATATTATTCGTTTATATACTATTTCCAAGCGGTTGAATGAAAATCCTCAGTTCAACTGATAGCTGTCTTTAAACTTAAGCGCACTTGTTTTAATTTTAATTTAAATTTGTAGAATCCCATCTAAGAGTATGTCTTCAGCCATTGTGTGCGAGGTCTTCGCGAATGCCTACTAAACATTTTAGAACATTTAAATTCCCCCAAATTAAATTAAAAGTATAAATAGCTATAAAAGAAGAGATTTAAAAGAATGATCAAATAGTTTTATTTGTGAAAATTTCTCACACTAATGTAATATATATTTATTAAAGTATTATACTTAGTTTTGTGACGTGGTCCGGTAAATCGTTTACGAAGTCTTTTCCTTTTTCTTTTATTCCGAAATTAAGCAATCAGAACTTAGATATAAAAAAGTAATATTAGAAATAATAGAGCGCTCTACTCCTTTCCAACTTTCTTATGAATACAATTCCTCTTAGAAAACGAACATCAACACATTAAAACACTCTAGCCTAAAGAAGATAAAACAAACACGCTATTTTTCATTTATTCATGCGTTCAAAGTTAAAATGTTTTATACATTATTGAAACTATCAAAGAGATATTTCGAAAACAGGAGATCGTCTAAGTAATTTCATAGCTAGTTATAAAACATCTCGGACTTGTATATAAGTAGTCTAGGCCACCTTTACTTTTGACAAGAGCAGAAAATCGAATACTTTTAAATTTTTAATCAACGGAACTTTTACTTATCATTGTTAATAATGAGATTCATGTACTACTAACCTACCCTCCAGAAGCTGACCTCTAGGGATTTTAGAGGTATTGTTCTTCCTAATCGAGCCTTCTCGACGTGCTGTCCGGATCAGTATTTAGGGTATAGCATCCTTTTCGTGTAGGACACTGTCTTTCAGGGATATCGGAAGTATATCAAGGCTCTCGAAATTAAATACAAGGGCCTCTAGTATCTCTGTCTCTTGGCCTCTTTTATATTCCCCCTTCTATCCTCTACCTTCCACCTTCTACTAAACTACTAGATAAAGAAGACGATCAATAGTTATAGGGGCTAAAGAGGTTATATTAGAAGATTAGCGAAGCCGCTGCGGCTATTTAAGGCCCAAAAGCGAGCCGATTTGCACTAAACTAGCGTTCCACGTGACAGAGTTCTCACCTCATGTATTCCTACCTCCATCTCTGTAAAGAAAAGCACTTATTAGTACTGACAGCTAGCGCGGGGTCTATATCTATGCTATTAAGCTTTTCATAACTGATATTAGGGTTGACTTGCCTTGATATCGAGCAAACCATGGTTAGGTAAGGTATGTAAAATTGCCAGCAGCATAAATAAATTATTCAGGTGACTGAACTGGGTGGGTATTATCTGCCTAAAACCACTAGTATCTCAACCCAATGCAATCCAATCCACGCTCCAATTCCCATTCCCATTTCCCAGCCCAAAATCCTGAACCGGAGAAGGGAGAGTGCAAAACTGGTATCAAAAACCCCAAGATGAACCCAAGAAAACCCAAAACAACTTCTCAATAAGTAACCTTAAGATCATGCTGCCCGCCCCCAATGTTAATCGTGACCGTGCCAGCCGTAGAATTATACTTCTGCGGTAGCGGAGCATTATTATTACCTTGAATCACCACGGTAGGTTGATTAGTAGTAGCGGCGGGTAAGATGAGTACGCCAGTAGTTCCGCCCGGTGTGTTCCAGCCAACGGTATAGCCACCTGGGAGCGTGCTCCAGCTTGCGGCGAACTTGCCAGTTGGGGTGGTGAAACCGCCTTCAGCGTGGGTGAGATCGCCGAATTGAGGTGCGAGCTGCCAGCTGCTGCCGCCGGGAGCGGTCAAAGTGAGGCCAACGATCCAGGATGTGAGGGCGTCGGTGGGACCGGTGCCCCAGCCGTGAGCGTGAGAGGTGTACGAGTAGTCGTTGTCATAGCCGTAGACGGAGCGGTAGCCGAAGGTGCCGTCGGCGAGATAGCCCTCGATGACTGTGCTTCCTGTTCCGAAGGGGTTGTTCAAGTACCAGCCCCAAGCGCGGCGGATGAGGTCGAGAGCACGTGATGCCTGGCGAGCCACGAGATGGCCTTTGATTTCGAAGGATTGGACGAAGCCGACGATGTTGCCGGGTAGTTCGGGGCAGATGGCGCCGATGGGTCCCCAGTTTGTGGTTAGCTGCTGGCTGATTGCGGCGAATTTGGATTCATCGGCTGCTTCAAAGGCGAGAGACATGCTGTTGGCATCCTCGGGATGTACACTGGTATCGACATCACTGTTTTTGAAGGCACTGGAAAACGTCAGAAAGATCATTAGTTAAAAGTCAGGTTACACATACCCTACTGAAGTATCAAAGTAAGCAGAGTTAATCTCAGCCTTTAGAGTATTGGCCAAAGTTGTCAAGTTGGACGCCAGGGCTGACTCTCCCATCCATGTCGCCAAGCTGGTTCCTGAAGTGAGAGTCTTGTAGAGCAACATCTGCGCCTCCGTGTTGTGTTGTCCTTGGCCAACACGACCCCAATCATTATCACCGGTGACGTAAATCGATCCGGTACTGTCGATTTTGGCAGTGATGTAAGTCATCGCCAACTTGTACTTGGTCCAAATGCCTGACAAGAAAGTCTTGTCATTGGAGAACAGGAAATACTGATAGGTGCCGATCATGGTGGCCATGTGATATGTATCAGACTGGTAGATGTACAGCCCAGGTCCGGCGAAGGGAAGGTTGCCATTGCTTGCCTGTGGAAATTTAGTAAAGAGATGTCAGGAGTTGGGAAGGTTCTAACCTGATCATTGTACAAAACTTGGAGCGTATTTCTGACACCATCTATGTCACCCGTGCTCACCAAAATACTGGGAACTGCGATGGCGAGATCGCCAGCCCAGACAGTTCGGTCACGCTTGCTTCCATCGACATATATGGTAGCCCCAGTTGTTCCGTCATCCAAGTTCGCGTGGTTCTCCCATCCTCCTTGAGTAGGATAATTGCGTCCAGTACTTGGTGGAATGGCATTTGTTTGAAGCGTATAGGCACCAGCATACCAGATTTTGTTCAACGTATCATCACTGGAATAGAAATATCCCTGGTAAGCTCGCAAGTTGGACCAGGTTGGCTGATAACCAATTTCTAGGGAGATATCTGAGATGTCAACCTCAATCACTCCCGCTGCGTTATTTGCTACTGTGAAAAGTGTCAAATATCGAAATCCACCTCGGATTTTGTCGTCGGGCATGGTATAGTTCGATTCTTCCGTAGCGGTGATATTGCCGTAGATGGCTCCATCGGGAATGAAAACACCATTTGAGCTGTCAGATGCTTGGCCAGTCCAGTTTCTGGCTTCTGAAAATGCAAGTCCCAAGGAACCCGATCCTTTTGCGCTGTAGGTGACCGTCACGATGCCAGCAACTTCTTCTCCGAAATCAAAAATTAACGTTGAGCCATTACCTTTCAAAGTGGCCGTTCCTGGATAGTTGGATACCGGGCTGAGGTTGGACGACAAAATTTTGACTGGGCTCACGGTCCGACTTGGTGGAGAGTAGTTGTATTCGTCCCAGACTCCAGGAAACGATTGAGAAGAAGGTCCAGTGCACGCAGTAGTTCTCCAACATCCAGCAGCCGCAACGGTGCCCTTATGCGACATGAGCACCCCCAGGGTGATGATGATTGCGGCGAGAAACATTGTTGTTATTACTAGCAAATTCTTAGCAGGAGAAAAAGTAAGTTGATAAGTAAATGGGTAAAATTTCTTCATTTTTATCGACCGAGGGGATTGCGATTCACTATGACATGACGTAGATTCATAATAACATACCGTAGATTCACTATAACATAACGAACTCGCAAACAATGAGAAGTGAGCGGCTGACAGCGGAGGTCAAGAGGAACAAAAGTCATTTTCAGGAGAAGTCAGGACCATGACTTTATGTCCTTTTGACTCCACGCTAGCGCAGTAGGGGAACATAGCTCCCTAGTCAGATGGCACCAGGATTAAAGATTATCCTCCTCTTGTCATAATTAGTTTTGCGCGCGCTAGAACCAGTCAAACCCATCAGAAGACGGCGCATAAACGCCTTCCTAAAGCATTGTCGTCACATTGCTTTTGTGATTCCATGCGAACGTGGCGCTTCTATTATCGTCGAGCTGACAGAGAAGGTTTTTTGTCTTTCAAAATGCCTTTTCCGTCATATTGTACATCGCGCACATGCCGTGCAGTTGGAGGCCGGTTGGAGTGTCGTGTGAGGAAGCTGTATGGTTGATCGGATTATTTCCAGCCGAGTCGCACAGCCCGGGGCATGACGATCTCCTAGTGATCTAGATTGGCGGCATCTTGGCGTAGACCTGGCGTAAAAAAGGCGTATTAAAGTTGATGCGGGCCGTCACGTACATACCTATGTACCGGCTATGGCAGCGCACCAATCTTGACATCAGTTTGGCCGGCAATATTCCTTCGCGCGCTTTTAGCCAGATGCCGAGAGGAAAGAAATGGTAAATGCAGCGTTCTATTTGGCACGTCGTGTCCTGGAAATTTCTTTATCGCCTGCAAGGCTCAGCAGCCCCCGGACTGACTGGTGTAGAGGTCGGGTATGGAGCGGTTATGTCCGGAGAAGGAAGGACATAGACGTGGTCGATATCATGGGATTATCCTCGAGGGCATGTGTTCGCGACCCCTCCTTTTCCCCACACCAAATCCATGTCGCTCTTACTGCCGGCGTTACCACAAAGCGAGCCAACCACATGTGCCGTTACGGTACGACCATCACCGCGAAGCCCAAATGAAATGCGTGTCGTGAACAAATAGGGATCGTGAAGTACGCCGAGTAGTACCTAGGTAGTTTCGGACATAGAGCATGGTATCCAGTTTAGCAAACCAATTTCGCGATGCTTCACTCACCGCTAAGATGACCGCGCGAACAAAAACCCCAAGGCCCAAGGCATGGCAGATGACTTCGAAAGAAACCAGGTAGATTAGTTGTTGGTTGGTTGGGCACTTAGTCATATTTCCCCAGATCTTGGAACCCTGACATTGTGATTTGCGGGAGCCCCTGAAGGGCCCTGTTGATCAAGATTTGAGCCTTGAAATTCCGCAGATGCCAACTTTGGCGTGCGCACTATCATTCGGCCCTTTACCCCCTTTGCAAAAGCGGGCAAGTGGTCAGGGGGGTTATGTGGGCCATCCGATCAAGTCACCAAAGACCAAGGGACCTGGGAAATTTCGAGAAGGCCCATTTTGAGACTTCTCAGGCTATTCCACCACATGCTCAATAATCATCAAACTACTGGCAACTGACTCGTTGCAGCGCCTCCACTACACTTGGAGTGGGAAAATTTCCTAGGCCTGGAATTTTCATTACCATATATCCAAGTCGTGGTACATCCCACAACAGACTTTGCCTCTCAGTTGCGCCGGCTATGAAAGCTTAGCGATCTGCATTCTTCACGCTTCAATTTTGTACATGGACGTATGCCTTGATCATTGTCGCCATGACACCCTCGGTGGACACTCAAATTGAGCGAGGTTGGAATTTGCGTGCAAACACTGCAGCAGCACAACACGTGTCCACCGTTATGGCACGAAAGATATCGAGGGGCTTTCGAGACAATAGCGGGCACTTTTGCCGTCGTGACCGGTTGCCAACTCATTGTGCTGCAGATATTCTGCACCTGCCGTTAACGGATTGGGCTCTTCCGCCGCACGAGAAAGTCGAATTGCCAGTGTAGAATATGTGTCCGCATGTTGGTGTGAACGAAGCTCGCGACTGAATAACCTTTGGGGCAATTTTCCCTCGTGACGTTGTTTTTGGCTGAGAAACGACCTGTTCTTTATAAAGAGGCTGAGAAGATTTGGAATATATAGACCGGATGACTATCTCGTATACGTAAGTAATATGATGTGCGTAGACGAGTTGACAAAAGTAGTTGAGAGGCGTCTATGATTCCAACGAGTGTGAGGAATGAGGGAATCAAGCATGCACTCTGAGTTGCTCTCAATTGGAGTCTTTGTACTGTCAGACTCACCTCAGTGCTTCGTTCGGCGTATTCCAAATCCCCCATATTGATGGCTGTGCGCTCAAAGTGACCTCCAAAAATGTGAGTGCACATATTCTCTTCTAGTTCGAAGTATAAAGGTTTCGACGTTTCCGTGCGACGCTGGGCGATTTCATCAGTCCAACTTAAGAGCATGGTGGAACAGTTTTTGATTCGAACTCGGAATAGCACCTCGTTAGAGGTTATCACGAAGTGAAGTCTTCCGGAAACTTGTTGCGGAAATACAAAATATGTTGCCGTCGAAGAGATCTGCGGCCTGGACAGTGTCTTTGTTGCACACACTTGTCGATGCGTGGCCCGCTTGTGTGTAATACCCTGTGAGTGCCAGATTTGTAGCCTTCTACGCCTCTAGAATAACTTTAGTAGAAGAGCAACCAAGTTGCATGTTGACACTTCGACAACAGGCCGCCGTTCGACGTACGGTAGTATAGAATTGTCGAGAGTAGGCACAGAACCTGAAACGGTGAATATATCAGTTGATGGAATCCATGCTAGTAACTCTCGTTCTCCGGAGAAGGTGTTGGGTATTTCACTTACTGGATTTCTTTCCCGCTCCAAAGATTAATGGACGAATATCACTTCACATTGTGATTGAAGTGCAATCCAACTGATGAAACTGATTCCGACGACAGCGATAATAGTGTTGGAAGAGCAGCTTGATGCGGCGACTGAACAAGTAATGGTTTGAGGGGAACTGGAGCCTTGCCGGGCGGGGAAACCATGACCCAAGGGGCCACATCCTTTTTAACCACTATCAGAAGCACAGCTTGCCGCTAATCTTGCCCAGCGATTCCGAGGGGCTGAATTTGGAAGCTGGTATGAGGAAAGGCTGCCGAACGCGCAATTTTGGGGAGTTTGTTATCATCCTATTGGAGCAATCAGTAGTCAGAGACATCATAGCCACGTCAGAAAATCTGGGGAATAAGGCCTGATTGGAATGCGAAGCATTACGAGTTAATGTACTCTCTTTCCTTGAGGTGCTTCAGCGATAGCAAATCGACGTATACATGTTCAACCTTGCAATCAAGATTTCGATACGAGAGCACACCTGACCTCAGTTTCGCAAATTGATATGAACACTGGTAACCACACCTGGCGGGTTATCCTCAGCCCGCGATAAGACTTGAAAGATTCAGTCAAAAACTGAAGCTTCCATGGATCAGATCATCACGCGTTGCTCGAGAGGGGTTGAGCCAGTAGGGACTAGTGAGAGGCTTCCTAGCATAAACTGTATCCTATCTCGTAAAAACAAGCATTGATGTGGCAAGGCATGCATATAGTAGGCTGCCAGTCCCAGAGCCACCACTGCCCATGGAAGCAATATAACGTACAGGCGGGGTGTGGTCAATAAAACATGATTTGCTGGAGAATGCCAAGCCGGGGAAAGCAGTTTCAGAATGGCGAACACTAATAATCTTCTGGACTAAAAGTCATGCTAGAAGAAGTACTCGGTCAAAAATTGAGAAAGGGCAGGGTTTCGATACGCCTAGAGGCAATGAAAAGGTTGCGATGACAATCGTCGGTCAGAAAATCGAAAAGAAGAGAAGTGTCGCCAACGCTATCCAATTGTCGCTGCCGCATTTCGAGAAGGAGAAAATATAAGATCGTCTTGGAATCCCAGAGTTTCGGGTTCCCGCTCTGGTGGATGAATTGCTGCAACATGACAAAATTTCTGTACGCCCTCGCTCGTCATCGTGCTGATAGAAAGGGGAAAGAAGATAGCTGTGTTTCGACGTTGACAATGTCGTTCGGTTGCTGACAGTGGCTTCGAGATCAAGACAAGGAGACAGGCTGAAAGACAGGCTTGCTCGTTGGATCTCAACGAGAAGATTCAGCATCGAGAAACGTAATTTTCTTTGGTTGATTTCTTCATACCTGAAGGGCTGTTACGGTGTAGAAGAGTGTCGACGCGCGTCTTTCTCCTCATGGAGTCGGACGAAAGCCGTTCGATGACTGCCGTGTATTAGGTAATGGGAACATAAAGCTACGCAAAGTCGTGAATATCAGTCGCTCAGGGTGAAAAACACATGACAACGCGATGAAAATGATGAAAATATCTCGGAATTAATCGATCAAGATGTTTCAATTTCGCGCCGCGTTGCCAAGACCTTTGGTGGCGCGTTCATCTTCACGTGACTATTCTTCGTCCCTGCCTAGCTTCCGCCCAGCGGTAGTTCGGCTACGGGGGTGATTTCCTCGTGGGGGCTTACTTGTGAGTAGTGATCAGAGGGGTTTAAACTAGGTTATAGAGTTTGTGAAAATGGAGCGGAAAAATCAGAAGGTAGTTTTAGGTGTATGTAAAAGGGGGGGGGGGGAAGGGGGGAGGAGGAAAGAGTCGGTACCAGTAGGTAGATAACCTCTACCTAAGCAGGCATGCTCTGTCAGAGCTTAGAGGAGACTCACACATATGTTTGGCAATTGGGTAGTACTGGTACTTTTGTATAAGATCATATACGCCATTAAATTATGCTTATCAAACGTCCACTCCGCGTATGTATATATACAATATAGGAAAAGATAAAAATCCATTTCCCCACCAAATAGCGCCATGCTCAAAAAGAGGGTATTATTCCCACTCCGCTCCATCCAATTCCTCTTGTATTGTTTGTTTCTAGATATGTTCATCCATCATCATATAATCAGCTGTCCACTATTTCACCCCGCTCACTCATTTCGTAAATCATGTTATTCAAAATCTTATCCCTTCAATCATTGGGGATGATGGGCTTCCTCGTCGATCGTTCTCACAATTGGGCTCCCGGGATCGACTTGGATAGAGGGCAAATTAGCAAGTCTTAAGCTTGGTAATTGTGGAATGCCTCCAACTCCTCTCGAGGCCCTCCTGTCGCCCAAATAGGGATTCGTTGCGGAAAGGGGTGTGCTGCTCGAGCTACTCGTCCTTCTCTCCGAAATTAATTGACCAATATGTGTAGCACTTGGTTTTCTTCCATGGCCATTATTAGGACTAGTCGGGGATTCAAAACTGGGTCCTTCGCCCCTCGCAATTATTGGACTGGAATAATCTGGTGGTGGTTCATTGATAGTTTCCGACTGAGTATTTTCCAAAGGAATGTTTTCGTATCCAGGCGGGCTGTTGGGCGGGATATCATCGTGGTCTATAATTTCAGGACTACTGCCAGCTCGTTCACTGTTATCTTGGTTCCGTCCATGTGGGCTATCGGTGCGAGAATTGGCGCGAGAACGTGTTAAGCCAGGAGATGGGAAATCGCTATTCATCGTATCGAGACTCAGAATTGAGCTTGCGCTTCGATCTCTTCGGTGGTAATGGCTGCTCGCTGCCATGCTCGCCGCGTCCCCAAGTAGCCCTTCCCTCTCGCTTTCCACACTATTAGCTCGTATTCTCGTTCCATCATGTCGTGCAACTCCAAGATCGGCATATGATACTGAAGAAACCGCTCTTTGTCGTTCTTCCTTGATTCGTTGATGCTCTGCTCGCAATTCCTCGACGGTTCGACTAGCACTCGCGCCTGAAGCTGCTCTCGCCCTTGCTTGTATCTCCCGCAAAGCAACATAGTCGCCTCTCTCCCTGGCCTCCCTCCTCAGCCTCCTTCGTTCATCTCGCTCCTCGTTCTCCCTTCTCCTTGCAAGTCGAACCTGATATAATGCTTCCATCTCTTCTTCTCTCCTCAGTTCCTCCTCATCCACCGTTTCAGGATACTCAATCACTACATCTATACCTCCCCGATCCCCTTCTCTTCCAAGAACCTGTTCATTTTGCAGGGGATTTGGATTGTAAGCCGGCAATGTCATCACAGATCTGACCGACGTATTCCTATCCACTCCGGCTGTTCCCGTTGATACCGTTGAACCCCGAGCTCCTGCATTATTCCCCGTTCCGGCCGCACCAGGTGCAGCAGCATCGAAAGAGGCTGGCGTCTGCATCGACCTCGATGACCGTGTATCTCGCGAAGTTATAGGTTCGAGATGATCCCTCGAGTCGGAGAGGCGTTGATGGGAAGACCCCGGGGTCCATTTCTCCCATGCTTTCTTGAGGAAGGGTGTGGGTATGTATTTTGGATTCTTGTGTTTTATTCGGGCTTGGCGAATGAAGAAGAAGGCGAGAAGAAAGCCGAGGATTCCTGCTATGACGCCGATAATGATCTGTATGTATTAGATCCTGCACATTAGACTTGCAGAGAATCAGGCTGGTCGACACTTACAGCAAGGTTGGGAGCTTTCGCGCCAGGACCGGAATCAGGCAAGACAGAGATGCTAGAATGTGGTGTCGCGCCTGGAGTTGCGGAAAGAGTTGGAGATCCTGTCATGGATCCAAGAGAGGTTTGAAAAGATGAGGCCGTACCCGTCGCAGTGGTTGAGGCCGCAGTTGTGCTGTCGCCTCCCGTGGCGGTTGTCCCATCTTGTCGCTTCAACTCGGCTCCCGACAAATACATAGCGACCAGAAAACGAGTGTGATGCTCAATCGGCGGTTAAAGGTGAGAAATGCGTTCCGCAGACGGGAGTCGACGTCGAGGTCAATCAGACATTTCCTGAGAGGAGAGGTCGGTTGTGCTCCAACCTATCGAGGCGCGAATGATGGGAGAGAGTTTGGATGCTGGATGTTGGCAGGGAATTGAGGCGGGCAGGCAGACAGACCAGTGATCCGCTGACAGGGTTGGATTGGCGGCTCCAAATTGCTGTAAGCACCTGCCTGGGCCTAAGGTTATCGTGATGGAGCCAATTGTATGCAAGAAAGCAGAAATTTGTCGGGTCGAACGTTTGCAGTTGGAAGACGATCAGATTCAGATGCTGACGAGAGCGCTTGAGGGGGTTAGTTAGATCTTGGAGTTGCGGCTAGAAGTTAGTGCTGCAGTTACGAGTTACTTCGTACACTCTTCAATCGCCTTGTCCGTTCTCCGCAGCAGAGCAGCAGAGCAGCACTCGAGCCAGCAGTGGCTGCAGCGAGAGACAAAGGCAGCAGAGAAGCGCGAGTTGCCCAGTAGGAGCAGAAGGAGAAGTGGAGCAACGGGTCGGCCAGCAAATAGGGGGCCGGACATGACGCTTTCCGAGCGCCATTTCACCTGATTCCAGTGATATTTAAGGAACGAGGCATGGGGCGTGGCTGATGCTTTTCGCCCGATTTTCCTCGTGTGGCTGTGCCAGAACGCCTGACGACAACGCCCATATGTCTCTCCTCTCCCAATTGCGTCACTTCAATTGTCTTCACTTCAATATCTCATCGTGCCACAGCGCTACCGTGCCACATCGCGACTTTTCCTGCAAGTCAACACAGATCGGACGATGTCGTTCCAAGAGAGGCCAGGCTTGCGATGCAATTTGCGACGAAGTATCTCGCCCCTGAAAATCAAACACCACTAGACCGAACGCGCGCCCAAGCCTCCGGACCTCTGCCGACTGCCGCCATGTTAGTAAACAATCTCGGGTTGTGCAGCTTCATCCGATCCATATTGGATGTTGGTTGTTGGATTTGATTTGATTTGATTTGATTTGGAAGAATTCGGACGCGGATGACGGCAGATTTTTATCACGTTGCCCTGGCAGTGACTGCAAAGTTGTTTCCATTGCATCGTCAGCCTCAGCCTCAGCCACGAAGGAGATGGGTATTTACCGTATGTGATTCCAAGATCCTTTTTGTCAATCGGAAATCTTGGGTTCTTTCGGTATTTGCATTCCGCTCGGAGGCCATTGGAATCATTACATAGAGAAGGTAATTCTTGTGGTATGGGATATCACGAAGAGAAAGGTTCGGCGACATTATTCATTTGATATGCTAGAAAACTAGGAACTTCAGACATCTTTCTCTCTGCATGAACCAGCTCATGGAGAAGGCCGCTCCCCCCTAGAAGACTGGTTAGCGTCTCAGCCTCAGCGATGCGATCTCTCATCTGCTTCCAAATAATATCCTCTGGGTTCAGGCCCAAATGAATAGAGGACAAAATTTAGCTTGGACATTGAACCAGCCCTTCAAATATCGAACATCATACATTATTTGTTCACAATTGCACTCTAACTCTTCACAATATCCTGCAACCACTCAAAAAATAATAACTTAATAACTATTCATTAAAAAGTTATACTTTTTAAATATTTTTAACATATAAATACTTAAAATTTAATACCATAAGAAATACTTTATGCATAAATCTAGCGCATGTCAAGAGTGTCTTATTTGTGTCCGTAACGTGTCATCAATAGCTGGTATATCCGCGAGGTAATCGTGACCAAGCTCTGTGGCCTAAAATTGCGGGGTAAGCATTTTGGCGACCTGAAAAATCAAAAGTGAGGCTGCCTAAACACATACTTTAAATCCTCTTCTTATTTTCGTATTCCTCTGACGGATTTTTATCCAAGTCCACCTCTTGGAGATAATACTTGCCTATGATGAAGCTCTTCAAAAAGCTACATTTTCGCAACGGCCGTGCCGCAAACAAAACACCTCATACCCTCCCGCCGTGTGTCAGCGCTGGCGACTCGAACTCGGGACGCTCGGGCGGCGATACCAAACCGTTTTGCCGCGTCTGCGAGGAGCTTTGTTTTGTGGCTGACAAAAGAAAGTCGCTCCTGGATATGAAAGTTAGTGCTGAGGGGGGATGCTTCACCTGCCTTCTGATTTGGCGGGCAACTCAAGCCTTTGGAGATTGCTGGGCTGGGTGCAAAGACGAAGAGCTTGTTGTTACGATTTCAAGTCAAATATCTATGAGCTTTAAGTTATCTTTCTCGAGGGTGCGTGTTGCTGATATGCCATACGAGCCACCTTTTCGTCCTAAAGTAGAAATTTTCGTCAGTCCAGGGGAGATATCTACTTATCCTGACATCCCTTCGAAGTGCCTTATTTCAGAGGACTCTAGTTCCGAAGTATGCTTGAAGCAACTAAACGTGTGGGTCGAGAATTGTCGCAGCCATCACACCAGCTGTAATGCAATCTCCAATTCGTGCCTGCCAGATCGAGTCATTGAAGTTCAATCTTTGTATGGCACTGAGGTTCTGAGAGTGGTTGAGTCGAGAGGAATTTCAGGTCGCTATACAACACTGAGTCACTGCTGGGGTCAAGATAGCGCCCTCTTGCCCATGAAGTCTACAACGGACAATCTAGAGAGCCATAAGCACTCACTACATTGGGAGAGCCTTTCAAAAACCTTTCAAGATGCAATTATGATCACTCGAGCTCTTGGTATACGTTATCTATGGATTGATTCACTATGTATAATTCAAGATGACACAGAAGACTGGCAAGAGCAATCTTCACGCAGTAAGGATATTTTGTTCCTTGAACCGTCTGTTTTCTGCGCCTGACGCATGTCTCACCCCTTCTAGATTCTTCTAAACGCCTCAAACCACTATGGTCAATTCGTTCTTCCCTAAAGATGATCTGAAATTGGAAATCGCTAACGGCTCCGTTATTTAGTGAGCTCTATCTACACCAATGCTGCATTAACCATAGTCGCAGCCAGAGCTGCTCATGGAGCAGATGGATGTTTTTCTTTGCGCAATCAGGCAAAAATCATTGCTACAGTAACGAATGAGGCAAAACAGACGAATATCTATGCTCGAATCCTCCCTGATTCCCATTTCCTCTACACGGCCTGGCACGTTCCAAGCAATGAGGATATATTGGATTTTCCGCTATACGATAGGGGCTGGTGCGTGCAGGAGCGTCTTCTGTCGTCTCGACTAGTCCAATATGGACGGGCAGAGATGGTATGGCAGTGCAGAGAGTCTTTCGAATGCGAGTGTGGTCTAACGTTTCGTTATTCTTCTTTCGGGGCCGACTGGGACAAAGCAGCACGATCTATTGATCCGCGGGAAAAAAAAAGAGCTCTGGAGGAGGATCGTAACTTGTTACACAAGTACACAGCTGACAGAGGAGAATGATATACTCACGGCGCTCTCAGGTCTCGCCACAAGATACCAAGAGCTCGGCAGAGGCAGATATGTCGCCGGACTGTGGGAAGAGGACCTGATCCAAGGGCTTCTTTGGTATTCTGTGACCCCAGGGGTTTCTTGGAATTCCGTGGCCCCTGCTCGGCGTTCGAAGTCATACACTGCACCGACTTTCTCGTGGGCAAACAGGTTTGGACCCATAGAGTGGGGATCTGTGAATGAGGACTCAGAGCAGCTTGTGAGAGTCTTGGGTGTTTATACTAAGACGGAAGAAACTTATCCATTCGGCAAAGTGTCAGACGGCTTCCTCACGCTCAGCGGAGCTCTAATTCCTTCCACACTTGAGACCAAACACTCGGCCTCTTGGCTACACTCGCCCGACGTATTATTCCGTTCACACCCATTTGTCTTTATGGACATACCGGAGGATACCAACATAAATTGCAGTAGACATGTTTTTTGCCTTCCGTTACTAGCGGAGATGTACCGGGGTTTGGGGTCCAATAAATATCCGTTGCCGCTCCGGTTCAACGCTCTGATCCTTGAACAGGTGACTGGAGGAGTGTATCGCCGCATAGGGCTCCTGAACACTGCCGAAGGGCCTATTGTCGAGAGGACATGGCTTGAAGGCCTCCATCAACAGGAGCTCAAAATCATTTGATAACAGGGATAGATTTGAGAAGCGTCTACTTAGTTTAGCATCGTTGGACTTTGGTTGTAAATCTCACTGCACGGTGATCGTGCGAAATTGTTCCTAATACGAATTAGATATCAGACTTTACTCAATTATGTTTGTCTAAATTGTACAGTGTGCCCGGCAACCGTAAACTTCCTTTTCTTCTGGAATCTTTCGTTTGTCGGACTTGCTTAATAAACTCCTTCGTGGCCAGCTTCTCATCCACGCATTCCCTCCACGGCACAAAGATGAAAACACGAGCAAACGTAGAAGAAAGGGAAATGGGCTGACGGTTTCGCAGACCTACCCAAGAAGCCAAGAACGTGGCCACATTTCCGGTCCCGCCAAAGTCACTCGCAGAAATGCCGACGACTGTGCTGAAAGGTAGTAATAGTTGTGTGTAAACTAGGTGCGGTAAGGTACTTGTTCCCATTATCCTTGGGAGATTTCGGAGCCATTTCAGGGAGTGCATCTCGATAGCACCAGTAGTTCTATTACTGTTTACAATGGTTGACGGCGCAAGAGAGTTGTGTAGCTCACAATCCGCAACGATTAGCGGAGCCTCTACAGTGAAGTAGCCTGGTACAGTGCGTAGAAGTATCTTTTTATGACTCTCGCTGCTTTTTAGAGGGAAGCACTCTGTAATAAATGAAGTCTTCGTCTGGCCTCCTATTAAAGTGATGAGTCACGGTGTTTGACTGTCGGGGCGAGGAAGAAGTTGAAGAGCTGTATAGGCCCCTTGGTGTTCGCGTAGATAAACATCGCGAAAGCTAGTACATAAGTCAAGCCAAGTTGTATTTCCTTGAGACATTCTGTGAAAAATAATCAAATAATCAATGTCACTTGTGATAGTGACTTATGAAATGCTTTATATTATCATCTCTCTCATAAGTCCTGGATCGGGGTACCGAGATCCAGGTACTGGTAACCCATATCTACCTCTTACCAATTGTCTTCGTGGTCCGACCAGGTTTTACCTCCAGAATGTGCCCCTCCTCTGTTATTATCCTCGTGGGTCCTACGACCAGGTACTTACCTCCGGAACGTGCCCCTCCTCTGTTATTTTCTTTATGGTCCTGCGGCCAGGTCCTGCGACCAGGTTCTATTACCTCCAGAACGTATCCACGACACTTCAACAAATTCACCTCTTCAGCACTTACATAAAAGAACAAAGCTGTATTCAAATGACCTTGCCTTCTTACACCTTTTCAACTCTTTCAAATCTTTATTTTCGGCTTGTGGTTGTTCCCTTCTTTTGAACTGTTTCGCGCTTGCCCACTCCGATTTCCGGTTTTTGCTTTGGACTGCCTTTCTGACTGAGTTTGAATCCAATAATTGAAGGGTGTTTGAATTATTATTCATCCTTATTATGGACTTGTTTGATTTCTCTTCCTGGAATTTGAGTTGTCGCTTTTCTTTTCTCTTCTTTTTTGGAACTTTGGAAGAAAAGCTGCGTTCCCCTCCTAACCTCTACAACCTCTCCACAACACTGTCTCTTCCCAACTCTACCAGAAGCCCCCCAAACATAACTGCACTATAAACCACCCTCCCCTAATTACACCAATTAATCTCCCCAATCTTCTTATTCCCCTCCTCCCATCGTCATTCTTCCCCTCTCCCCTCTCCAAAATCCCCAACGTCTCTTTATTCTTCAGCACCACAATCCTCTGTAACAAAAAAGCACCAAACATAGCTGCAGCACCTATTCCGTAACTACGACAACCGATGAGGAAGCGATTCTGACGTAGGAGAGGTACGCGAGGGTGGTGGAGGTGAGCAGGAAAATGGGCGAGAGAAATAAGTTGCCACGGAAGATGAGGAGTTTGGAGTGTGTGGAGAGGGAGGCTGCGAGGATGGAAGGCATTACGGAGAGGGAGGAGGAGGAGTAACTTTTGTTTGGGAAGGGTGTTAGTAGCCTACTATCTTTTCAATTTTAATTTTGAAAGGGAGCTCGAAGGGGCTCATGTAAAAAAAGGAATGTATTGAGGAATTGTATAATAACGGGAGCGCGTACACAGTTGGACACAGCAGGAGGCCAAGTATTGCGGCGGATGCGAGTTGGAGGGGCCGGACGAATGAATATAGTGGGTTTGAGAGCGACATTTTGAAGGTCTGATTTGAAACAAATTCAAGTAGTCAAGAGAATTTTCCTTTCTACTAAAAACAAAGACAGGTTGTAGAAAAAACAGTTAACATTAAAGGATGGCAGAGGAGGGGGCTGCGGAGAAGTGAAACCCAGGCGTGATCTCATCCTCGCGGGGTCAGGATGTCATCATATATCCACAGACTAAGAAAGTAGATCGCGACGATCAAATACAGGAGGAGGGGCCGGCGGTGTATAAATATTGCAAACCCATTATGAAAAGGAGAAAACGCATAGTCTCGATTGAATGTAGTAAAATTCATCCCAAAGAAAAGGCTCTCATTTAGAGGCTTGTGAAGTATTGACGAACGCTGAACCTCTGGTCCTCAAGTCCTGTATAGTCCAGCCATTCCTTCGTCTATGAGATGCCCGCCTAAAGACCAGATACCCTGGAAATGCTTGAGCAATTCCTCCCTTTCTCGCAGCAGTTTTTCAATATTTTTGTGCCCACGATCAATAGCTATATCCAATGGCGTCTTTCCCTTATCAGTAGTAGCGGCCACATCAGCACCCTTGTCAATCAGGAGCTTAATAATAGTTTCGTACCCTATATAGCAAGCCGCATGAAGTGCTGTCCATCCGTCATCATTAGTAGCGGCTATATCAGCACCGTTGTCAAGCAGAAGCTTTACAATCCCTTCGTGCCCTTCTGCGGTAGCTCTATGAAGTGCTGTCGATCCCCATCCAGCAGCCACATTAGCACCGTTGTCAAGCAGAAGCTTTACAACCCCTTCGTGCCCTTTCTCGGCAGCTCTATNNAGTGCTGNCCATCCCNAACTATCAGTAGCGGCTATATCAGCACCGTTGTCAAGCAGAAGCTTTACAATCCCTTCGTGCCCTTCCGTGGTAGCTCTATGAAGTGCTGTCCGTCTCCAACTATCAGTAGCGGCTATATCAGCACCGTTGTCAAGCAGAAGCTTTACAATTCCTTCGTGTCCTTTCTCGGCAGCTCTATGAAGTGCTGTCCATCTGAAAATATCAGTAGCGGCCACATTAGCACCCTTGTCAAGCAGGAGCTTTGTAATAGTTTCGTGCCCTTCCTCGGCAGCTCTATGAAGTGCCGTCCATCCCTCATCATCAACAGTGGCCACATCAGCGCCTTTGTCAAGCAGGAGGTTTATAACCCCTTCGTGCCCTTTTTGGCTAGCTAAATGAAGTGCTGTCCATCCGTCATAATAAGTAGCGGCAACATCAGCACTATAGTCTAGCAGGAGCTTTATAATAGGCTCGTTCCCGGCTCCAGCAGCACTATGAAGTGCTGTCAATCCCTCATCATCAGCGGCGGTTATATCAGCACCGTTGTCAAGTAGAAGCTTTACAATCCCTTCGTGCCCTTCCTCGGCAGCTATATAAAGTGCCGTCGATCCGATATTATTAGTAGCGGCCATATTAGCACCCTTGTCAAGCAGGAGCTTTGCAATAGTTTCGTGCCCTTCCTCGGCAGCTCTATGAAGTGCCGTCCATCCCTCATCATCAACAGTGGCCACATCAGCACCCTTGTCAAGGAGAAACTGTGTAATTTCCAGGTGGCCGTTCCTAGCGGCCATATGAAGTGCAGTGTTCCTTCCGCCATTTTCGTATCTAACATCGGCGCCCTTTTCAACCAGAAGTTGGGTTGCCGAAAGATTGCCTTTACTCGCTAGTTTAAGAAGAATCTCTCTGGAGGAGATTCCTTCTCCGGTTACCGCTGCTCCTCGGTCAAGTAATAGCGACGTGATTTCCTCGTGCCTAGCAGCCATAGCCTTGTGCAAAGCCGCCCAGCCATCATCTGTCAAGGCGTTGATATCGGCTTTATTCTCAAGAAGTATTTGTATCGCAACGATATGGCCGTTCTTCGCAGCCACGTGCAGTGCAGTGATTCCATATTTCGCCTTTTGCCCTGCGTCGTATCCATATTGCAGAAGAAATTGAAGCATTTCTCCGTCCCCTCTTCTCGCAGCGTCGAATATTGGAGTCTCTAGATACCCATTCGTCGCGTGAATGTCAGAGCCTTTAGCAAGCAGCATGCAAACAGCGTCTTTGTTCCCAGCGGCGGCAGCCTTGAACAGCGAAATTTCATCGCGCCCATCTCTTGCATGAAGGTATGCACCCAAGTCGACTAATGTCTCTATCATGCCAAGGTGTCCAGTTGTTGAAGCCAAATGCAGTGCTGTCTCTCCAAAAACATTAAAGAGATCAAGATCTGCTCCTCCATCTGATAAAATTTTGATGATGGGTAAGTTCCTTTTTGCAACAGCCAGGTGTAGAGGAGTATCGTCGCGTTTATTCGGCTTATTTATGTCTGCTCGCCGATCCAGAAGAAGATTCATTGTGGAGATATGTCCACATTCAACGGCTTGGTGGAGCGCTGTCGTACCACTTTCTGTCTCGGCATCGATATCTGCTCCAAGATCGAGAAGTTCCGAAACTGTGCTGTCTTGTTGGTTTCGCGCGGCAATGAATAAGGGACTCCATCCATTCCGATCTTTAACAGAGACATTTTCCTCTTTAGACACCAGTTGCTTTAGAAGATCTGCGCAGCCGTTGTTGCTTGCCCAATGTAAAGAGCCCCATCCATCACCATTCTTGGTGGAAATCTGAGGCGATTTGCTCAACAGTGATTTCACTAGGGGCCTGTTTCCTTCTGCACAAGCAGTGTAGAGTTTTGCGTGCAATGTCGTAAGTTTCCATAAAAGTCTGCCTTCGAAACCTAGCCCGGTACTGGGATACGGTTTTTGGTAATTTGCTGCTTGATCCGCTAATAATCCCACTGAGTTTATTTTTGTCAGTTCACATTACATAGAATACCAAATAATTTAACTGACCATATTCCAACTTCCAATTAGTTATCTCGAAAACGCTCTCTTCAATATCCCCGGAAACTTTGAAATCTTTGCATGCGGAGAAGAGTGCAATGATGGTGTCGTGCCAATCTTTCTGCACAGATTCGTTGCATAACCGGAAAGGTTCGACATCGTGAAGAACCGATGTAAAATATCCTAACCTGATCTCTGTGCCGATTGTGACCACACATAGGGTGAACATGATGGTCAAGATCTCGGTTTGATTGCTCTTCTTCCGCATAATCTTTTCGAGTTGTTGGAGGACCTTGATTATTGAGGCCTTCATGGCTTCTGCTATTGTTGCTGGAACCAGCGGAGAGGAAGTATTGTCGCCTTCGGTCACCAGATCACATAACTGGAGTGATGCTAGGAGGTACTCAAAAGCCGAGGAAAAGCAAATCTATACCGGTCAGGTAGCTCTTTCTATGAAGAAGGGGATTTAATATACGTCATCGTTGGTTATTGAAGCATCCTCCTCAATCAGATCAAGAAGGTAGGAATAGAGACCGGTTTTGATTATTCCCTTCGCACCGAGGACTTTCATAATTGATCTGGCCTCTTTGAGGAGCTCTAAAACAGAACTGGGCTCGTGTCTTTTTGTTGCGCCTGGATTGGGTAGCGATGGAAAATCTAAATCAGTTAAAATATGCTAAATTTAAAGCAAGGCTATCATTACCAGGGAACAGAAAATCCGCTAGAATTGTCAGTTGCCCCCTTCGGCACCCTAAGTTTGGATGAAGCCCCCAGAATCCCGAGTTTCGTTGGCACTCTTGGCAGATTCCTTCTCCATTGCACTGCGAGGGGTTAGCACGTGACTCTACGAATAAGGGGTTGCGGACCGGTTTTTTGAGGTAACGGCAACGCCAACAGGCACCAGCACCCTTTTTCAAATCGTTCGCGCGTTTCGACACTTCGCCATATTTTCCTGAGCCCTGACGACGACCTGCACCGCCATATTGCACCCGTTTTGCGGGATTGCTCGAGTGAGTCGAGTCAACGAACTCGTATGTCCGTTTTTCGGCCATGTTAGCCAGCTCAATTGAACAATGCAACAAGAAAATTTGGAACGATGCGGATAACAAGTTATTGATTGTTCTACAGTCTAAGTAGGCGGTCGAAATGGAAGGGTGGGGCCGCTTTTCAGTTTCAGCACAAGATCGGACCCGGGAACAATGTTTGACGCGTCTTACAGTATGCGGCGCAAGGTCAGCAAGAGATGCGCGGGGCAGTACCAGTGTTCGTTGGCACCTGTTGTAAGTGCTGCATCACTTCACCTTGTAGTTGGTTGGCACCTTTCCCGTTTAAATTTTTGGGGGTGGTGTATAGGTGGCTGTACTAGCCAGCCTTGAAAAAAAAAAATACCGGCGCCCAGCTTCAAACCGCAGGCTATTCCCTTCTGGGTAGGCGGTTGAAATAAAATATTCTTGACGCCTCAAAATCCATCGACCGCCCGCTCGATCTGGTATAGCTTGGCAGTTGGGTTACACAGCATCATCACAGACATGTATCGGAATTCAGAACTGTGCCTCCACACAAGTCTATCTCTGCAGATTGATGTCGTCGACCGCCTGCCTCGAACTGAAGGCGGTTGCAGCAAATGTCCGCTACGATCTGCACTCCCATGAGCTCTACACAGCAAGAAGCAAGTCATCGTGTCCCCAACGATCGCCTATTCCTAGTTTGGTGGGCGGTACGAGATCAAAAAGTCTACCGCCTACCCAAGTTATGTTCGTGCGTTTGCGAGATTTAGACAATGGTCTTTGTGGCAGGCTCCTCTGTCAACGCCCAAACTCAATCCTTGTAACAAGGGAAATGTCGCGAATTCCTCTTCCTACTTATATCTATGATGTGGTCGTAAAATTCAAAAAGCTTTGAATCGCGACGGGCTACAATATTTTCCTCATGACCACTCTTTGCACATGACGAATACTACGAGCCTCACCGGGACCCCCACCCCTTTGCCTGTTTCAATATCAGGCTTATCCCCCTGGGGTATAGAAGCAATCAGTGGGCTTGTCTTCGGGATTGTTATGTTTTTACTCGCACTGTATACTCTATGGCAAGGCCGTCGTCAATCCAATGACAATGGTGGTGGTTAGTTATCCAATATTCTTCTCGGCCGCTCCTAATTTGCGATAGACGAAGAAAGTGTGCCCGACGCTCAAGAGCTTCAAACCCTGGATCACTCACCCGAGGTATCAATGGCAAGTCTATCTCGATTCTCTGACCTAGTTCGGGAGAAATAGAGGACTGTTGCTAACAAGTCCCAGACAGTTCAACAACCCGACTCTGATGCGAGCCAAGATCTTGATAATCTTGATTTAGAAAGACGAGAAGCTTTTTCTACGAAACCTCAACCGCTGGCTCGAACGATTACGATCTCGATTCACGGCTATTCATAAACGCGAATAATTTTCTCGACGGCTGGCGGGGAAATATAAATGGAAGGAAGCTCACAGCATCATGGGGACTGGACTTTGGAGAATCGGACTGAGATACACGCGGCTTGGAATATGAATTATTTCTCTTCGTCGGTATTTAGAAGGGGAAAATTGCTGGAATGAATTTATTAGACCCGAAAATTTGTTTTAGTGAGAAAGAAGGATGTCGTTCTTGCTTTCTCATGTTATTTCCCTCGGCTTTCTTTTTGACATCTTTCTCCCGATTTTCCCAGGGGAATTCTCCTCATGAGATAGGCCAAGGCCAAGCAAGATCATTAAATTGGCTTATTTATGCGACCGTCTCCCATTTAAATTTGTCTTTATTTGCAGAAACAAACATGGTTTGTGGGTGAGTTTTTCTGGGGGGAGCCTATATTGTTGCCTCTCCCTACCGAATCCGTACCCCCACCCCTTTCTTTATCTCGCTAAGCACCCGATCCTGCCAACGTAGACTTGGGCAAGCATTGATTTTCCGTGTTGTTAAAAAAAATATGCGCATCTCTCATTTATCTAGAACAAAGACTTATTTTAATAAATCATTTTGGGAAGAAAAGTGCAAGTAAGAAAAAAGATTTGGGGTCGTGAAGCGCGGGCGCAATGAATGCCAATTGGCGTTGTTTAAAATACAGGGCATCACTTGCAAATTTGCAGCGGTCGGCGTGCTGTAAATTCGCGACCATAGCCTTTGGCTGTCGCATCGCGAGTTTACGACACAATTAATCACAAATGAAACTATTATTTGAGAGCTATTTCGGATTTCAAAATTTTTTTTAAATGTCGTATTAATCAATGCAAGGACGAAATAACTAATACCAAAATTTTGTAGATGCGCATAAAAGTCATTGCCCTAGAATCGCGAGGTGGTCAGAAACTCGGCGGCACAGATTCGCACGCAACACTTCAAGATATAAGCATGTTAAAAGAAAAAACAATCATTTCAAGGCGAATAAGATAAAATTAGAAGTATTTTTGCCGTGTTTTGGCTACTTAAATCTTGGATTAAATTTGTGGATCTTTAATTATTTTGAAGTGCTTTGTGCGACTTTGTGACGCCTACCGGCCACTTGCCGTAGGGAAAACTCACCAACTTTCAGGGTCCCACTCGCTACAATTCAGCAAGCAATCACATATTTCTTTCCCGCTTCCATTGAATTCTTGCGCAATGAGTACGGGCTCTTCCGCAATTGCGGTTTTCTAATTGAGATATAATTGTATGGCTTATAACATCTTGGCACCCTGCTATCCGCTTTCACTCAGTTTTGGTACTGGCAGCTTTCCACATTGAGGATTTATTGCCACTCCTAATGCCAAGAGATTACTATTGATACAAATGCACCAACTTGGCTTTCTAGAAGTCATTTCCCATTACTCCAATCCTATTCCAAGTGAATGTATACCATAAATGCCTTCATAATAGTCTCCCTGCGCCACCAACGAACACGCCATCACATAAGCCAAATTCCATGCCCATATCATGCAATTTCCTTGATGGGTCGGACATTCGTGATCCTGCCGTTTTCCGAAGTTATAATTTTGTCAATAACGGCCTGCTTCGCCTTCTTAATATCCTGCTCGGAGCCAACGAAGCCGATCTCGCCGGGGTCTTCGCCTGGGCAAGTCTGTTCAGTGACCTCGATCTTGCACTTCGTCATGAACTCAATGTCCCGAATAAGCTTGCCATTCATGTATTTGCAGAGGTAATTGGCTCCAGCACTGTTCACACCAAGGGTATCGTAAAATTTTCCATTCTTTCCACCGAGAGGAGCCAAGCTAACGAATTTGAAGGTCGGCATGTTGTCGCCAGCCCATCGGTTCTCTCCCTTAATATAAAGGCCTTCACCAGTCTGGACTCGGAATTCATATGTGTCCCTGATGTAGCGATGGAAGCTCTGCTAACCCTTTGTCAATCCATTGGTGGTGGCGCTGCACAATCCGGTGGACTCATTAATCTTTCCCTGCTCTGGACGCCATAGGTTAGACGGCACCATCCAGAATACTTCCTGGAGACTTTCACAGCCACCTCGACCGTTAAGAACACCACAGTTAGGGGAGTAGCTCAGTATATCTATGTAGAACGGTAAAGGGGTCAATGCCACCATCAATGCCGCAAGTACTCCCATCCCAGTCGCAGCAACTTCTGATACGATTTGAGCAGTGGATAGCAACGCGGGGCATGGGCAGGCGGGGTTCGAGGTCGAAGAGGTGAGCCAGAGTCGAGATACAAGTCTTCTCGCCAAAATAGAGGATATCCACCTTCGGGTTGAAGTAGATGTAGCACTCAGTCTTGGTCACGGTCTTAGTATCGAAACATCGCTTTTCGTAGACTTTCGATGCTTCAGATCGAGACTCGGAACAAGTTCGGAAGACGGCAGGTTTGCGGCAGGATTCGGGGCATGCACGTCTCCAGCCATGAGTACCACTCCTCATGCATGGATTCAAGGTGTGGCCATTTCGGGTCGCGGGGCCATACTCGAGCTCAATGAGACGGGATTAGAGCAGGCGCAACTTCCAGATAGTGGAGCGAAGTTCATAAGGCAAGAACTTGAAAAGATGAAATTCCTTTGCCAGGCCCTGAGAAGTGCTATTAGTTGTGCTTAGGAAATTAGTAGGGCTATTGAGGTACTTACTTGGGGAGCTTTCTCTTTGCACGCTCAAGTTCGATCTCATATTGAGACTTCGATGGCTTTTGTGGAGACTCCGTAGCAACCTTCATGCTGTCCAACTTAGCTTTAATAGTCGCCATAGCTCTATCGATACTACTCATTTGTGAATCTGATAGCAGAGTCTAGTAAAAGAATTGTCAGCCTCAAGAAGATATTGAGAAAACACAAATAATTACCTGTCTATTTGTATGCGATCTAATAGGAACAGCAAGTGGCGATATTGTGTTTGCAACTGGAATGTCTGAATCTGCAGTCCAATTCGGCTACGATGAAGGAATAGTAAGTACTTGACGTAGTCGCGTTGGCATTGGGATAGCATGCTCGACTTACAGTTGGTGCCTTGGCTGTTGTCATTCTCGGGTTTTGATCTTCTCCAGCTAAGCCATTGTCTGTGTGATTCTGGAGACCATTGCGGCGATTATTGCCTGTACTGTTGCGATAGCCATTGGCTCTGTTGCAGTTGTTGTTTCATGGCGCCATTGTGATAAGGACTCGAGAGCACAGAATTGTTCAGAGAGAAACAGAAGCAAAGTAACTATAATCAGCAAAGGAAGAGGACAAGGCTGAGCTATAATGCGGACAAAGTTAATTCCAAAGTCAGTAGGTGATGACGAGTTTGTTTCGTTACAAGTTCGTACTAGAATTGTAGTTGGAAAATAGAAGGGAGGCGTTGCACTAAGTGCAAGGCAGTGACCGAAATCAAAAAGAGTTGGGCTAGTTGCCTAGCCAACATTATCTTATTCACAACTTACTGGTAGGAGTTCCCGGAACTTCATGTTATAGTAGCCTTTGAACTTGTTGAATTGAATTAGTATTCGATATTGTTACAGCTCTGCAAAGGCACTAGGGCCCTGACGTCACGTAGGGACGTATTTGCAAGAAGTGCTATATTACGAAGAAACTAAGCTAAGGAGAGAAGAAGAGAGGTGGCCCCGAAAGGGCCTTATATACAGGAGGTGAGTCTAGCACGGACCAGGACACGTGACAAGGCAAGGGAAACGCGTCAAGTAAGGGGGACGCGTTAGGTAAGGAGGACGCGTCAGACCAGGTCTGTGACAGTAAGCTTACTAACTGCATAGGAAACATAGGAGAGAGAAAATTGATTCACAATACCCATAGACTCAGGATTAATTTTCTCTTTCGCTGGTTCCGTTTTAGTCTCTGGACGTGAGCAACTGCTGCTTTAACCTGAGCTGAGGGTGAGCATACCTGAGCTGAGGGTGAGCGTACCTGATCAGAGCCTGAGCATACCTGAACAAAACCTGAGCAGAACCTGAGCAGAGCCTGAGCATCCTGAGCACGCCTGAGTCAGCCTGTGCACCATAATATGGAACCCATTTTGCCTCCTGTGTGCCCCGGCTATAGTTTCCTTACCGAAGTTTGCCCGGGAATCCGTTTCTACTCCCTTACAGGGTCCTGCCAAAGCAGATTTTGGATCCCTCTTGTCAAAGAGCAAATAACGGCTATAGAATTTCATCTAGCATGCTAATGGACCCATGGTTAGAAAGCCTGCGTATTACGCGGACGAGCAAGGTTCCCAAAAAAGTTCCCTTGAAAGCTGAGGTGATGAGATACTATACTGCCCAATGTGATTAATTGAGAGTGCGAGGCTGTAAAATTGTGAAATAGTAGAAGTTGAGATGTAACGTCTACACATATAAAGGGCACCTCTTCCCCTCCTCTTTCCTTTCTCTTTTATTAACTTCACAAGATTCTGCTATCTTATATGCTTTCTTAAGTAAGGTATCCTTTCTTCGACTTAACCGTTCGCTTTTCTTTTGAGTTTGTCCCTTGTACATTTCACCCTCAAATCGGGATTAAGACCGTATTAGCAGTAGAAATCTACCAGTCATACCACTTTCTGGATTTCTCAGGGTAGAAATCTACTAGTGGAAATTTACCAGTCATACGCAATCCGTTTTCCTTCTTTCTGGATATTCTAAGGCTGGTAGAAATCTACTGGTCGAAATTTACTAGTTATATGCAACTTCTTTCTGGATATTTCTCAGGCTGGTAACTTAAATTATATCTTTTTTTAACTGACCTGCAGCCCAGGCAGGCCTTTTCGCTACTGTTTCCTCATCGGCGAGCTTCTCCGCCACGCGCTTAGATGCACGAGCTCCTTGCACCCTGGCCAACAATTACTCGTAAAAATTACATCAATTGAGGCTGTGGTTGTAGAGATATAATACGGTTGATTATTTAATAAGAAGTAGGGTTCCAGAAATTAAAGTTGTGCGTGAAAATAAGCGATAAAACACTAGTTTATCGATATCGTTGTAGGCGAGCGTAATAGACTTCATTCATCCGTTCATCTCCGTACGTACCAGCAACTTACATCAGACAATATTTTCCTCAGCTTCCTCTCGGCAACTACGCAGGGCTGTGTTATATCTAGTCACCCGCTCTAATGCCAGACAAATCACGCCCTCCATCGCCAAATGCACCCACTGGTCCTGAACGAAAGCGGCGACGAAAAATCTGGTCCTGCCACGAGTGCAGAAGGAGAAAGCTGCAATGTGATCGTACCCTGCCAGCCTGCGGCCGTTGTACCAAGGCCGGAAAGCCTGAAGCTTGCATCTATATTGATGATGCTGACGAGGCGGCCGTAGCTGGAGCCGCGCCAACCGATATCCATCACGGCACTCTACATGGTCGATTCAGCCATCATGCGCAGACAGCAACACCGACCGAGAATGGAGTTGCATCTAACAGCCTTGAGGACTTTGCTAAAAGAATTAGACAACTGGAAGTAGCCCTACCACATGAGACATTTGGAGCTGTACAATCGTCGAACTCCTCGAGACTCCTTCCAACGCCAGGGTCCGCTGTCACCGGAATAGAACCTCGCCAAAAGGGACTCGAGAGGACACTTTTTCGCGGCAAATCTTTTAGAACAAAGTTCAACGGTAGTACCCATGCCGGCTTATTGATCGGTCACATTCCCGGCTTCTCCGAGTTCACAACCGAAGCCTTTGAGAGATTCCCAGCCATGAATCGAATACGTCAGCACATGCACAAGTTAGAAAACCTGACGAACCTGGCACGGGTGAATCCTCGACCGACAATAGATGGACAGCTGAGAGCTTTGCTTCCCCCTAGGCACGAAGCCAATCGGCTGGTTCGAGTCTTCATGGACAGCTTCGACTACATCTACCACGTCCTGCACCTGCCAAGCTTCCGAAAGGAATACGACAAGCTCTGGCTCGACACAGGAGACGACAATCAGCAATTTGTCGTAGTGGTAATCCTTATCATTGCTGTGGCGCTGTGTTTGACATCGAATGCGGCAGCATATTCAACCCGTCAGGAGGCGACGACAATCATTCGATCATGCGAGCACTGGCTCCAGACAAACTTCTTAAAATATAGTAGAATACATGACTTTCAGATCAGTTTTCTGCTTCTATTTGCCAGACAATTAAATGCTAGAAGGTATAAACAGACCTGGGCCAATTCTGGAGAAGTCCTTCGAAATTTTATGTGTGCTGGATTGCATCAAGACCCTGATAATTTGAAGGAAGAGATGTCAGCACTGGATGGGGAAATGCGTCGACGAATTTGGGCGGCTGCCGCTGAGTTCGAACTACAAGCTTCCTTTGAGCAAGGCATGCCTGCTATACCTTGGCCAGAACAGAGCGACATTCTTCCGCCCAAGAATATCCCGGACGATGACCTTTGCCATGTGCTGGATTCACGGCCAGTACAAGAGTTAACATCATCATCGTACTTGGCTGTAGCTGGCAATAGCATTTTACTTCGACACAAACTCAACGCTCTTCTAAACAACGTACGATTGGACATATCTTTTGACGAGACGAAGACATTTACAGAGAGGATAGAGACATCCTTGGAGGAATTACCTTTATGGACGGGTCCTAGATCGGAGACGCCTCAGGCCCTGCTCTCGATCAATCTTCGCCAATACCAGCTCGCTCTGCACGAGCGGCAAGCTCGACGAGCGGCTTCGCCTGTTGAGAGAAGGTTCTCTAAGATGATTCTTCTTGATACTGCCGTGAAGATGATTCAAAGCCATAAGGCGCTGCTCGAAAGCGGCAACTCTGCCCTTGAATTGTTGTGTGGAGATCACATAAGGGCGGCACTGTCTATTTGCTATGTCTATATCACGTTGGACCCTCAATCGGAGCTCATGCTTACTAGAGCCGCTGAGCAATATGCAGCTCAAGCTATAGATGACGCGGTCACAATGCTCAAGCAAAAGGTCGTTCGCCTTGGTGGCGATCAGAGACATTTGTGGACCGCCATTGCCGCTAAAACGATTATGAAATTAAAGAATGAGCCAAATAAGAGAGATGATTTCATGCAAGAGGCAGCGGATGAATATATATTGATATTCGATGGGATTAAGGGCGGGCTACAGGAGCTATTAAAGATATCTGCTGAAACTCTGGGCGTGGTTGATGAGCCCTCTGAAAATGGCGATAATTCACAGGAACAGGGACTCCCTGAGGCAGAAGTTCATGAGCGACTGCTACTGGCACCTCCAAATTTGGAGGCATGGTCCTTTGATGACTGGGACTTTGATGACTACAGCATGAACTTTACCGATTTCCCCTCCTTACCTACCTAAGGCAGCTAAAAGGTCTCTAGCAGACCACATCAACTCTAGACTGGTGACCCTCGGCTCGTTGGTTTGGTTCACTGTTAGAAACTGGATGAGATATGTTCAATTTAGCCGGATCAAACTACTCTATTTTTCTTCCTTGTCCCGGCGATGCTGATCCTCCTATGACTTCTCAGGAACTCTTCCCAGGCCTCTTTCTTGGCTTCTATGCGCTTACCGCTTTTTGGCGCCCCTGTATTAATATCCTTCGCCAAAATTTGTCGACCCAGGCCATGAACAACAAAGGGTTCCCGAAAGCTCATGCTCAACGCCCAAGTTTTCGTAGCTTGTTTCCCAACAACCACAGGATCAGCGGAGCAGGTAGCCCCAAAGCGAGGGTGAGCAAGGCCAACAGCGTGCTTCCCCAGCCATATCCAAGGTTGTTGTAGAGCTGTGGGGCGAAGATAGGGAAAACGAAGCCGATGGCGTATGAGAAAATGCGTGAGGCAGCGGTGGCAGAGGCGCCGAATTCACCAAACTCGTCGAGCAGATAGGCGGTCATTCCCTGACTGAAGACGAAGTTGCCACCTGTGAAGATGGCGGCGCCAATGTCGGGCATAATCCACTGCAACTTTGCCTCGGCTGACCACCCGTACCAAAGCAATCCAACGGGCGACAGCACCGCGCCAACTAACATGAACGGTACGCGTAATTCAGGGCGGGCCTGGCCTTGCGAAGCATAGCGGACGCGTAGCTTCTTGTAGGACCAGTCCATCGCACGACCACCGACTTGCGCTGAGATGGTGGCACCGACTGAGAAAGCTAGGTAATGCAGACTGCTGTCTGTTTCAGATTGGTGATAGTGGTTGAGCCACATCAAAGCAGTTGTTGAAATCATTAGAACATATGTGCCGAAATTGAGAGCCATGACCAAACTTATCAGCTGGACGGCAGGCTGTTTGAGGAGAAGTGTCACCGGGCGCTTTAGGTTTCCTCCAAATTGAGTCGCTAGGCGACTCCAGAACATCCGATGAGCTGGTGGAGGAGATTTCTCAACGTTAAGCCAACCGGGGTCCTGGGCTGCTTTGCGCTTTAGTAGGACTGGAGTGTATGACTCTTTGATGCTGAAGATGCCTAGTATGAGGGCGAGGGCATCTACAAGGCTCAAAATCCAGAATAGCCAATGCCAACTCATGTAGCCAGTGGCCAAGCCCCCCACGATAGGTCCGAGAGCTGGTCCAAGGTAGGGAAGAAAGGTAGCAAGGGCAATTGACCTGCCACGCTCTGATTTTCCGTACATATCGGCCATGGTCGGTTGAGTGAGCTATCATCGCCAGGAAGTGTATCAGCTTCTCAATCTCACACTTACATTCCAGAAGGAGGTTTGGTGGGGCAACTTACCGTGATGCCAGCGCTGGCTCCCACGCCGGATAGCAGCCGTCCTAAGACCAAAAGAGCCTTGGAGTTGCCAATCGGGGCGGCAGAGTTCCACAGTATGTACCAAATATTAGAAAAGATCCATATGTTTTTCCTGCCGTCCATCTCTGACCAAGCCGCGATGAAGAGCGGGCCACTGGCAAGCCCTAGGAAGTAAATCGAGGACGTCAATTGGGTGGTAGATGGACTTAGGCCCACGTCGTGTGAAATGTCGTTTAACGCAGCCGCCATCATACCACTAGACATAAGAGTAACCAGCTGTCCAAAGGAGAATATAACTCCAGTCCAGATCTTACGCCAATTTGGCCAGTTGTAAGGGTCGTCAGGATCATCCGGCCTGTCCCATGTTGCCTTAGATGTCGGTCAGCGCTGGAAACAATCACATTATACGAACTATTGATGAACTCACCCCATACGCTTCCTTCAACTTCACGAGGCGCTCCATTGCCTCAGCTCTCGTTCGTTCATCCGTTGTTTGGATTGCCTGGGCCTCAACACCGCCCTGCTGAGACGCCGCCTGGGCCATCGAGATTTCCTGAGAGCCGATCGGGTCTCTCATCGTAGATTAAATGGAAAATGGGATGTTAATATCGGGGCGATTGAAGCGAAGAAGGGATGGGGAGCCTCGGTGCCTAAGCTGAGTCTTTGACTGTCTACCTGCCTGTGGGCGAAACAGGGGCGACGAAAGAGGACGACGAAATGAATTGCGTTACGGGCCAAAAATTAGTTTCTAGCGGCTTTGCAATGCTTGATTCCTTTGGATTATACAGAGTGGGCATGTCTGTTATGTTTAAGGGGCATTGTGATCTCCGGCATGAGCGGTCATCGGTTCGGCCGATCCGATATCCGCAGTTCTCGGCCGATCCGCCACCCATGAAGGCGCGTTCCTAGATATAATGAGTTATCCCCTCGTCCGGTGAGACATGCCTACGCTAGCAGGGGGGGTTCGCTTGGACAGCACAGCATAAATTTATGTACCTTTGCATACAAATTTATTAGTAATCTACATCATTCTGATGAAATCGCGTCTGCCAGCCCCCTACTAATTACGCGCTTCACTAATAGAGCTTCCTTCCACTCAACCTACGTAACTAAAGAAGCAAAATGCCCGATCTCTTGAGGATATACTGCTTAGCCTTGGACCAATCGCAGGCGTTTTGTACGAGCCCTTCCAAACCGAGCCTAAGTAAGTAGCAAGAGCACTTCTCCCTGCTTCCTTTCCTCTTAATCTACACCTATTCGATTACTTTAGCTTATTCTTTACTCGCGAGCTCCTTTAGACGATTACTATAAATACCAATCGATACGCTAGCATATAAAAGCTACGTGTAGCACAAGAGAGAGCACGAGAATGGACCGATCTACTTATAGAGGAGTTATATGTCTTTCTCGGCGCGATTATATATATAGGCATACACGAGGAGCCTTAAATTAAGATGTACTAGAATACAGACTTTAATAAAGGTCCTTTACACTCAATTGCAAGCCATATGCCGCTTTGCCGCTTTGAGCAAATCAAGCGGTACTACCATATCTCGTGCCCTGAAAGTTGTTACAGCTCTGCAAAGGCACTAGGGGCCCTGACGTCACGTAGGGACGTATTTGCAAGAAGTGCTGTATTCACGAAGAAACTAAGCTAAGGAGAGAAGAAGAGAGGTGGCCCCGAAGGGGTCTTATATACAGGAGGTGAGTCTAGCACGGGCCAGGACACGTGACAAGGGGGACGCGTCAAACTAGGTCTGTGACAAAAGTGATGAGAGAAAGGGGTATCACTTACCTTCTAATACGATTTGGTAGTATAAAGTAGAACCTCTTGCTTCTTCTATTCAGGCTTCTTCTTAACGGTATTACTCTCCTTTATCTGGAGTGAGTGTTGACGAGCTCATGGTACGGTGCTTTAGCAGGTACGTTTCTCCTCCTTTTACCCTACTACCCCGCTAATTACTCTAGATCCTTATATATATATAAGATGCCGAAGAAACCGATCAAGCAAGGCTTTAAAATCTATAGAATTACGGATCACGGATATATATACAATTAGCTATAGAGCTCCCGAGAGAAGGGATTACAAGATATAGTCCTTTACCTAACTCTCACGAATACCAGCTGTCTTGTTCGCAACCTTGCTCTCTCTCTCCTATGCCGATACCTTATAATATACCTCGATAATTACTTTACATCTGTGCCCTTATTTTTAGAGCTACGGGCTTATAACTTTAGTATAGTTGGTACTATAAGGCTATATAAGGAGTTCCCGAGAGCTTAGTAGAACTAAAGAATCGGTTCGTAACAAAGCTTAAATAGAATACTCTTCTCGTAGCGGTGGTTCAAGACGTTTGTTGCTTAGCTTGGCAAGATAATAATGTCGTTCTTGCTTTGAGTAATATCTATACCGTGGATAAGGCAGAAGACTTCCGGGAGAAGGCTAGAAAGCGCCCTATAAAGACACCAACAAATAGGCGAATCGTATGTAAGGTATTTAGGAGTGATTATATAAAGGACTTATAGATTCCTTGCTTTATTGATGATTATAATCAATATATAGGGGGTGTGGATCTAGCAAACCAGTATAGGGAGTCGTATAAGACTCACAAGCCTACTTTTAGGACTTGGTGGCCTCTCTTTTACTGGCTTATTAATGTTGCTTGTATAAATGCATATCGGTTGTACTAATTACATGTAGATAAGCCTTATACGCACTTGCAGTTCCGTATATTGCTTTATTCTAAGCTTTTAGACTACTCTAAGAGAGCAAAGGTATAGCAATTGCAAGTAGGCTTAGGGGGGAAGAGGGTATTTAACCCTGATTTTCAACACTTGCACTATTAGGAGAAGAGAACTAAGCAAGAGACTTGTGCTTAGTGTAAGTACGAATAGAGGCGTAATAAGGTCCTAAAGAAGTAGCAGGATAATAAGGCTAAAAGGGTAAAACGCTCAGTTAGGGGGTGTGTGTTTTGTGATATGCCACTTTGTATAGAGGGGGACTGCTAGACGCGATTTCATTCGACTAATGTAGATTACTAATAAATTTGTATGCAAAGGTACATAAATTTATGCTGTGCTGTCCAAGCGAACCCCCCCTGCTAGCGTAGGCATGTCTCACCGGACGAGGGGATAGTGGGCGGGCTGACTCAGGATATGCTCAGGCGTGCTCACCCTCGGCTCAGGTTAAAGCGGCCGTTGCTCACGTCCGGAGACTAAAACAGAACCAGCGAAGATGGGATTAGAGTCTGAATTTCGTGGCAGTCGATCCAGATCAAATCTACAGTAATCCTCAAAAACATCCCATTTCATAAGGAACAGTGTCCGCAAATCAGGACCCCTAAGTAGCTTGCAATCTGCCTTGTGGACCTTCTCGTTCCAACCAGCAATTCAACAGGACTAGTCGCAACCGCAAGGGTGAGAGAAGCTCGAACCCACTAATAGCAAAACAGAGCTTTCATACCTTATTGCAGTACCAGAACAAGTCGCACCTCGAGCACTTTTTTAAAGAGGCCGCTTTCTGATTGCATCTCTGGCGTGTCCTCACGCCCTTCAGCTCCGTTGCATACTGCTGTACCTTATCGCTTAGAATCAACAATTCATCTAACGGGAGGGGAAAATCTATCAATACAATGGATTAGTATGACAAGTCCTAGCCTAGGAAAGAGCGAAGACTCCTCACTTCTGGCGGTTTTACCTCAATTGCCTTTGGACTCTCGTGGCGAATTCCCACAGAGAGATCTAGAATTCCATGCTGCTCTGCACATAGAATCCAGTTCGAGAGCATGATAATTAGTGTGGAAGGCAATGGGAGCTGTACGATCTGTCTTGTCCTTGACAATAAGCGTCAGGCGTAGAACCTTCACGACGTCAATAGTTTCGGCAAGTAAGCACCAGTGTTTGCGCGGACGGTGCGAAAACCTGTCTGCGCTCTCGTAGAACTCCAGCCTGATATCATTCTCTTCAGGAAGACCATCTAACGGAGGAAAGACTGTCTCGCTCTGCAAGTTGGCGTACTGCGAGACCGCTGCGATTTCCTTCCTCCAGAGCCAGCGTTCAAACCCAGCCCTACCAAGCTCTCTTGGGATGTCATGTCCTGCTGTTATCTATTTAGTCAAAAGGCGATGTACCATGTGCTCAGATGGATTTCTAGCTAATCGCTCCCTTCTTTGTACCGTTGGGCTTTCGCTGCCACCAAAAATGGCCCGGGTAGAAGCCGCTGTTCATCCTGGAGGACAGCAACCTTCTTGGAGTTCCCGCTCGAGGCACCCTGAACAATAGAATGCGCGTGCCTTTGACGATCATCGTTGCTACGACAAGGCCATGACCTTTGCCAGGGATCTCTTGGATAGTGTATAAACGGTCACAGATTGCGCTTTGCGGAATGAAGGCATTCTGGTGTCCCTGGGGTCTGAGGCCTGGTGTTTAACGATAAATCGAGGAGCTTTACACTATTTCCCCCGATCAAATTCATCGAATCAAATGCTTGTATGTATGTTTCTACGTGCGGCAACTTGACTGGCCCGTTGGTTAGTGGCCATACTCGCCACTCATTGCTATTATTGGTGAGCGTCCGAAGATTCAGAGTCCGCCCCAAAGCAGTGCGACACAACCTCTGTAGTGCTGACAAGACTATGGTTGCACAGCAGCAGCAATCGTAGCAAACAGTTTAAAACCACATTTTTCTCCCTACATGCGCAGTCTAGTTCTCAATCAAATGATGGAGCGCATTCCGGAGATCGTTTTCAAGTGGTACCACTCACTCTTTTCAAAGCGAGTTGATCTTGTTTGCGATTACGCAGGAAACGAGCTATTCCTCATCGAACTTGATTCATTGCTTCTTTTCTGCTTTTCCGATCCAAGGATCGACTTTTGTGGTGAGTAGAATGTTCAGCCTTGTCGACCTTGGATTGCCCTCTAGTTAACGGATTCGCCAGAGGGTTTTCAGCTCCTTCACGCGGTTTACACTGTCGAGAAGCTACTCCGAGGCCTACTCTCACGAAAATGCAACTTCCACATCGTCTGCTTCGATCAGAATGAGGAACTTTGTGTCCCGCCAACGGCTGACCCTAAGCATCATACAAAGTATCTCCTGGCGCGGTCCGTCATCGTTCGGCATCTCCAGCGCAATCTACCGCCAGATTCTAACATCCTCGTTCGGCGCTTCTCCTCCTTTACCGATGTGGCGTTTTCTAGCTACCTCAATGATACGGGCGTGTACTTTGTTATGTGTCATGACGGTGCAGCTACGGGCTCTGGGAAGTCCAAGGAGAGCGTCATGTCGCGGACACAGAGTATACCTGGAAAGGCGCTCCAAGCATCCAGGAAGCTCGATAATATATCAGACGCAGCGGACAGAATGGAGTCGTTCAGCTTGGCATCCAAATCAGAGCTGTTTCGCAAACTCAACCTACGGGTAATGATATCATGGTTCATCTCGAACCAGTACAATGTCGCTCTGATCAATGAGTTGCAATTCGTGGACACAAAGGTGGGCTATTAGCATAAATACATACAAATTCTGCCGTCCTTTACGGTCTTTGCCTCGAAACCGTCCTACCATTAGCTCATGTGCTAAGAATGTCACAGGCTTTGATCATGGTCCTAGAGTTTTCACGTCTGAAAGACACCCAAGATTTCTCCGCCTGGTATGGCATGGGGCTTTCCAATAGACATCTTACCCGTAGCTCCTCTCGCTTAGACGACCTAAAGCAAGTAGATCATCTCTCAGAGCGAGATGTTATCACAATACTGGCGATCAGAGATGCGGTTGAAGCGGATCAAGTATCAAACGATGAGGCTTTATCGTTTCTGCTGCACAGCGCTGCGCTGCATTTCCTTCCCCTTAAAAATCGTAGAATCCAGAAGCTTGACGGCGTTCTCAATATCCAGCATGTCACCCATTCGTTCACACAATCCGCACTATCCCTTCTTCGCGATCCAGCATTCATGGGTCAACTTGACGGCAGGGGTCTTTCATGCAACCTAGCGGATCTGCTTGATGGATTCTTATTGGCGATGACCATACACAACCGTGAGTTCTGTCGCGTGCTTCTAACTAATCACAATCTCAAGACGAAGTTTGAGACCCTCTCTGCGACGCTTTCGCATCTTTGCGGCAGGCAGATCGTCCGCAAAACCAAGGCGCCAAGAGCTATAGATACCAAGACACACGCCTTATTCTCTTCGATTTCCATCGAACGCTCCCTCCTCCCATTCAAGAACCCTGTATTTGACAAGCACCTTGCACCGATTCACCTTCGGATCGCTAACCACCCATCGACTTGTGTAGCGCCAGGCCAGTCCAAAATCTTCAAGGAGCTCTCGCATTGGCACAATCACAGAAAGGCTATCGTGCTAAAAGGCCCTCCGCTACAAGAGGGATGGTTTGCTCGTCGCCGAAACCAGTGGTTTATGGCGGAAATGCAAGTTTACGCCGCTAGTCTGACCAATGCAGCCGGCAAAGTCCTGGAGCCCGAGACTGTCATCGCTGGACAGAGCAGTCCATCCTCTAAGCAAGCGAAGATTGCGCAACTGAGTAAGTCAGTCAGATCGCAACAGGTTGTGAAGGAGACGTCCTCGAAAGGCGTTAAAAAGCCCGGCAACCCCACCAAAAAGAGTGGCAAGGCTGCCGCTCTTGAAGCAGCCGCCGCGATCAAGGCTGAAAAAGCCCAGTCGAAAGCGGATGTTGATGCCGCGTTCTGGAAAGCTAGATGCAAGGAAATCCTGTCTCAAGCTGACCCGCAAGTTTGCTACATTTTGGCGAAAAATTATCTCCAGAGCTTGAATACAACAGATGTGCTAGGCCCAGAAGTGGAGCTGTTCATGATCGACTGTCTGCTTCGAATCTGGACTGATAGCCGCAAAAGCAAGGATGGGGTTGCTGGAATGGGCATCGCAGCCTTAATCTGGGATACTTATCTTCGTCTGTCCAAAGTCAAAACAGGAATGACGCAGGATATTGTTCCTGCATTAGAAGCTATTTCGAAGATGCTGGGCTTTCCTCTGATCAGCTTTCAACCAAACGGCCCAAATCGGCCTCTAGCTTTCACCTGTCTCATTCCGAAGCAGCAAAAGCAGCAATCTTTGACACCCGGACACCGTGATTTGTTAATTCCTAGCGGCCCGAGCAAGTTCCAGCTGGAGCACTGCGGACCATACCTCGATCGGGCCATCGACTCTGCACCTGATCCCAGAGTATCATTCCATCCAGATGCCTGGCAACGCAAAGTCCTCGATGCTATCGACGATGGGAAGAGTTTGTTCGTGGTCGCACCTACCAGTGCAGGCAAAACCTTCATCTCATTCTACGCGATGAAGAAAGTCTTACAAGCTTCCGACGACGATGTCGTGGTTTATGTTGCACCGACCAAAGCTCTGGTAAATCAGATCGCCGCTGAGATCCAGGCTCGTTTCTCCAAGGCCTTCAAGCGTCCCGGTCGCTCTGTGTGGGGCATTCACACAAGAGATTATCGTATCAACAACCCGACGGGCTGCCAGGTCCTAGTCACCGTGCCGCATCTCCTCCAGATTATGTTGCTCGCTCCATCTCATGCTGAGAAGAAGAATTCCTGGTCGTACAGAATCAAGCGTATCATATTCGATGAGGTCCATTGCATCGGGCAGGCCGACGATGGCGTAGTCTGGGAACAACTGCTTCTTCAGGCGCCATGCCCTATCATCGCACTTTCTGCCACAGTGGGCAATCCGAAAGAATTCAGTGACTGGCTTAGCTCGACTCAAGAAGCCAATGGAAATGAGCTTGTCACCGTTCAACATCAGCATCGGTATTCGGATCTGCGAAAGTTCATATACGTACCTCCGAAGAAGTTCTGCTTCTTGGGCCTCCCGGATCTTCCGCTAATCCACACACCGGGGCTAGACGGAACGGAGGCCTTTGCCTTCGTTCATCCGGTTGCGAGCTTGATCAACAAATCCCGCGGCATGCCAAACGATCTAAGTCTGGAAGCTAGGGATTGCCTCCGTCTTTGGGAGTGCATGGCCAAGTATGAAACCAAAAAGTACCCACTTCCTCCCACACTTAATCCTGACCATGCCCTTCCAAATGTAATTAAGAAGATCGACATTCTCAAGTGGGAGGCCGATTTGAAAGCCGTGCTTCTCAAGTGGATGGATGATGACAACTCCCCGTTCGAGAAGGTGCATCAGGAACTGAGCAAAGGTCTCAGCCAACCCGTCAGCCGCAATATTCTCATCACCAAGCACAACTGCGACGACAAATGCAAGAACCGAGAAGTCATTGCAGATGACCTCCTTTCGACGATTCTCCCAGCTCTCGCCGATTTACACTCCAAAGATGCCCTTCCTGGAATCGTATTCAACTATGACCGCCGTATGTGCGAGAAGCTAGCGAGAACCGTGATCAACGAGCTGGAGGAGAAGGAAGAAGTGTGGAAGCAGAGCAGTCCCGTCTGGAAGAAGAAGATTGCCGAGTTTGAAAAGTGGTTGAGAGACCAAGAGGATGCCAAGGCTCGCGCAAAAGCCGTGAAGAAAGTCGGCAAGAAGAAGGGGAAACGCGGAAACGAGGACGATGGAGATGAAGATAAGAAGGTGTCAAAGGCGGAACGCGAACGCGAAGCTGGCAGTGCGGAGCCAAGCAAATGGGCCGGCTTTGACCCTGGGACACCAGTCGATGGTTTTCACTTTGCCGGCATCAAGAAGGTCGCCCCGTCCGAATTGCAGGATTTCCAACACCAAATTCGCAATAGAGGTGTGGACGAGTGGCTTGTGAATGGTCTTGAGCGTGGTATTGGCGTCCATCATGCCGGTATGAACCGCAAGTATCGCCAAGTTGTAGAGATATTATTCCGAAAGGGCTTCCTGCGAGTTGTCATCGCCACAGGCACGCTTGCACTGGGCATTAACATGCCTTGCAAGACTGTTGTGTTCGCGGGCGACTCTGTTTTTCTCACGGCGCTCAATTACCGCCAGGGAGCTGGTCGAGCTGGCCGCAGAGGTTTCGATGTGCTAGGAAACGTCGTCTTCTTAGGAATACCAACGGCAAAGGTGTTTCGACTCTTGAGCTCGAGGCTTCCGGACCTCAACGGTCATTTTCCAATCACGACGTCACTCGTCCTGCGACTCGCTACGCTCCTTCACGAGTCAAATAACTCGCAATTCGCCATCAAGACTATCAACTCCATCTTGTCCCAGCCTCGGCTGTATCTTGGGTCTCCCGATTCTAAGCTAGCAGTGCTGCATCATCTACGCTTCTCGATCGAATACCTTCGCCGGCAATCCTTATTAGATATGGACGGGGCGCCACTCAACTTTGCCGGCTGCGTCTCCCACCTGTACTACACCGAGAATGCAGCTTGGGCTTTCCATGCCCTGCTCTGCGCTGGATACTTCCACGATCTCTGCCAGGATATCGACGCCAACCCTGAGCGTGTTTGCTTAACCTTGATGCTTGTGTTGTCACACATCTTTGGTCGCCAACCGTGCAAGAGATCTGACGAAGAATTCGTCAAGCACGTCATCAAGCGCTCGTCTTCCATTGTGTTTCTACCACCACTACCGAAGCAGGCTAAGAAGACCCTCCACGCCCACAACGAGGAGACATTAGCGATATTCCAAACTTATGTCAAGACTTATGCGGACCAGCACCTGCATGAGCCAGATGATAAGCTTCCCCTCACCCAACTGCGGATCGGCTCGGACGAAATTTTTAGCATGTCCGCCAACATGTTGCTTCCATCAACCCTAGTCAGATCTCCGTTCATCGCACTCTCGGGTCATGGCGATCGATTTGACACTATCTCAGAACTCTGCAGTACTGTCAGGTCTGGCGTCTTTCTTGAAGAAGCGGTCGTGCCGTATCTGCCAATCTACCCGGAAGAGTCTGATACGCCGCTTAACGCCTACCTCTACGATTTCTACAAGCATGGCGACGTGAAAGCGCTCAAGCAGGCGAACAAGATCCGCTCTTCTGATGTTTGGTTTTATTTAAATGGTGAGCTCTCCAAAGGTTGCTAATTACTCTCGTGACTGACACTATTTAGATTTCTCTCTCGTTCTCGCCACGATCGTCACAAGTCTGACGAACTTCATGAAACTATCTCCAAAATCTGATGTCGATATGATAGATATCATGGGCAGTGGCGATGCGAATGAAGAACAGCAGGATGACAAGGCGATAAACATGCAAGACGCGCAGAATTCGGGATGTGGCGATGAAAAGGAACAGGAGGGTAGCAAACTCCTGGAGGCAGAAGATGACGATGATTTTAGCGATTACGTGGATAGTAAAGACGACAGCGAATTCATTAACGTGCTGAAGGCATTCAAGATCGTCCAGGAGGAATTTAACGAGAAGTTCAAGAAGATGTGGGCTTAGATGAGACCGAGATAGATTTAGACGAACCGGGCGGGATGTAGATGTCTCACGATTCATACGAATGACGTTGCTGGCTTGGATGACGGTCAAAGTAAAACAAACTGAATGGGCAGGAATTAAATTTAAAATGATCAAGTCTTTTGTTAATCGAAAATGTGAAAATAGATCAGCGAATTGGTCGAAGAGCTCTCTCTTGCTGATGTCCGAGCTCAGTGGACACATAAACACTTCACGGATTGATATGGTTGCGTCTGAAGTATTATGCCTTAAAATATTACAGGATAATATTCATGTGTTATTCATACTACAACTCAGAAGACTTTGGCTATAATGACACTTGAACTACAGCCAATTTTAACATTAGAACCCGAACTACTTCGGCTTCCAACACAATAGTTGCGACTGGACGAAAGTATCCTTTTCTTTTGCGATGCTCGACGAAAAGCTATTCCAGTCCTCGTGAAAATGTGGCCGAATAGCCCAAACACACAGGCTCAATATTGTACGACTGATTTTATTACACGATTAATTTCAAGATCATAACAATTAGACTGCGTTATATAATATTGCGGTCAAGAGTCAAGAAAGTTAAAAACATAATCATGCGTCGATTGTATTCAATCAATATCACAGTTCTCTTGCAGGTGATCAATTAGACCTTGCATTATACGCTTTACACTTACTCCCTACTCCTGGTTTTCCTCCCCTCTGCTAGTCGATCAATATGGTAAAGGTAGCCGTCATCTGAGCTTTGACAGACGCCTCAATACTTGCTAATTCAACAAGCTCTCACTCCTAATCACCAATCGCGAGGTGGCTTGCTAGGCGAACCACTTTTTGGGGCATTAGTCACATGACAATATATCGGAAAGGAGGTCGTCTCGCAAGAAGTGCAGCAAGTGGATCTTTGCAACAGCCCACAACCAAGCACAATTCCTCGCCCATAGGCCGGAATATCTCGGAGTATCGTACTGATTTGCGCTAACCCGAAGAGAAAGTTAAAGGAGGGAATCGAGGAAGTATATAGAAAGAAGAGCGGGGAGTGATGTGCGACTCAACACAAACGCCCACAAGAGGACGCCCAACGACTGGACCACAATTCTCCAGAGGTAGTGAGCTTCGGTGCATTTGAACACCCCGTGAATAAAGATTGTTCTTTACTATTGATGATCTGACTGACCGGGTGAAGGCTTAAATATTTTTCATTATAATATTATAAACAGATCACCCGATACCAGAACTGCCTATTCATGGCTGCTGAACTCTACCTTGTCGTCTCGAAATCTCTAATCTATATTATTTTGCTAGTATATAGAAAGTCTCTAACAAACCACTTATACTTCTTAATCTTAGCAGTCGAGATCCTATCTTCTATGTTATATATAAGGACTTTACTTAGTAAATCATATGAACTTCTAACCCCTTCTTTAGATATCTTTAATATATTAGTATATCTTTCTTTCTCTATCCTTAGCCTCTTAGTAACCTGGGATACTCTATCTTTAAACCTTTAAAAAACTATCTTTTAAATATTATCGAAATAAAAAGCTTATTAATTATTTAGATAAGAGTTCTAGTCTTGTTTTATAATTTGATTAGTTAAATAGAATAGTTATAATTATAAATAGAGGGAATATAGAATTTCAAAGGATATACTTTTTATAAACGAAGCCTTAAAACCTAGTATACACGACTCTATAATCCTCTATAATCCTCTATAATCCTCTACTGTCCCTCTTCTATAATCACGACGTCGATAGCTCTATTCGTTATAGAGTTATCGTCGTTAGCGACCTATAAAAGAGAACATATAGACGTTATAACATAACACTAAATCACTATAACTCTCTAGAATTATCGAACAAAGTCGATAAAGGTATAAAAGAGTATTAAGACATTATTAGAAGACTTATTAGTTATATGAAAAACAAACGCTAATATAGTTATTAATAATAGAGAGATAAGTAATATATCTCTTAAATATAATAATAATAACCCTATCTCTTATATAAGCACGACCTTTAGTCTATATACCTTACCTATTATTCTATTAATATATTAAGAAATAATAACTCTTAAAACAGTTAAAATCGTCTTATTGTTATAGACCTAGTTCGACGCCAGGATAGATTAACTTAATAGTAGTCGACGTAATAACTTGATTCGACGCTCGTCGATTTAATGACTTGATAATAGCCTCTCTTTCTAATCGATAGTCGATTTAATGACTTAACGACTGACCGAATAACTCACTATCTAGGGGAGTCGCTTATAGACTACTTCGCTTACTAGCGCTATTTATATAGTTAAATAGAGCTTCTCCCTCTAGGAGAACCTCTTCTTCTCTCCTTAGTTTAGTCTCTTCGATAATATAATACCTTNTTATAAATACGTCCTTACGTGACGTTAGGGCCCTCGTGCCTTTATAGAGCTATAACAGGTAGCTATCGGATATCCGGAATAATATCGATAATAAACCTCTAATACTTAAGATTATAGTTCTAAGGTATTTAATACGTATTACGAGATATTAGATAATACTATTAATTTCTATTATTATTAGGCCTTAATATCGGACCTCTATCGGTAATAGATAGCTAATAAAAAGGGCGCTTCTCTAGACCCCTTAGAACTAGAGATTAGTTTTATAACTAAATCCTTTTCTTTTTATACGTAACTTCTTTACCTACTAACGCCTCCTCTTTATAAAAACTAGCCGTATAAGCCGTTATCGAACTAGATTAATCTAAAGATATTAGATAATAATATTTTATTTAATAGAAGATAATACTAGATATAAAAGATATAAATAATAAAACTAAATCTTTATATAATAATAGTATTTTATTAGATATCTTTTAGTTATAAACACTCTTATTTCCCCTTTATTGTCTACTCTTATATTTTATTAGATAGTAAGAGACATTTAGGAAATTAAAATTTTATATAAAAGTTATAATATAAAAGATTATTTTAAAAGTCTTAAACCTTTATTAATATTTAGTTATTAACTTCTATTAGCTATATAGCTATTATAATAACAGCGACTACTATAGTTATACGCTTTAAACGCTAATTATATAAGAAATCTAGTTTATAATATTTATTAGAACTTGATTTCTTTTAGGCTCTATTATCTATAGTTCGTTACTAGGCTATAATACCCTAACGTTATAGTAACTAATACTTCGCTTATAAGGTGTTATAGCTTTATAAAGACGCGAGGGCCCTAACGTTACGTAAGAATATATTTATAAAAAGGTGTTATATTATAAAAAAACTAAGCTAAAGAGAAAAGAAAAGAGATAGCCCCGAAAAGGCTTTATATATAAAAGACTAAAAGAGAGCCTAAAAAGAACCTTTTATATTTAATAATATAAAGATCCTATTTTAGCTTTTATAAGTCTTTTATTAACTCTTATAAAGATATTTATAAAAAAGTTATTAATAAAGTTTATAAATTAAATAAAATATATTATATATAATAGCTTAAGCCTAAGGCTTAATAATATTAGAATATATAATATAGTTTGTTTATTTATTAGATAGCGCTTATTATATAACTAAGATAGTTATTAGATATCTAAAATATTTAATATATAATATAAGATATTAAATAATATTATTAAGTCTTAATATTAAACCTTTATTAATAATAGATAATAAATAAAAAGAAGGCTTCTTTAAACCTTTTAAGACTAGAGATTAGTTTTATAACTAAATCTTTTTTTTATATATAATTTCTTTATCTATTAACACTTTCTTTTTATAATATAAGATTCTTAATATAATTTAAATATAAAGCTTTTATTTAAAAAAAAAAAGCTTATCTATTTATATAAAGCCTATTTACTTTTATATAGCTTAGCTAGATTAGCTCGCCTAAGCTATTATAAGATACTTCTAATAGTTAAAATTAAATAGTATTTTATTATTTAAAATAATAGATAAAAAAGAAAAAAGATAAAGCCTCGATACGATATATATCTTTAACTTTAAATAATATATATAATAGCTATTATTTTATCTATTAGTTATAAAACTAGCTATAAAACTAGATCTATAATATAAACTATTAGTCTATTAAGTCTATTTTTATTATACGACTTAGTTTTATAATCTTTATATATTTTAATCCCGGTTTTTTATTATAACATAGATCGCTAAGCTCTAGATCGCACTGCCCGCTAGGCCAAAAGACTATAGTATTCACCCGTAGGGGGAATACGCTTAGCACGCTATATAAGGCAAGAATGTACTATAGCTGCGCTGCGGCCGAAGTCCGCCCGGGCCGCGTGACTAGTCGCGTGACTATCACGTGGCTTCGCCAAACAGTAGCGGACCTCCGACGCTATCACATCACATTTATATTAATCTTATTATTATAACTAAGCTTTAAACTTAGATCTTATATATAATATATCTATTTAATAATAAAAAATATTATTTTCGCGTATTATAAAAAGATAAGAATAAGAGAATAAACTATATCTTTTAAAATAACGATATAAATATAAATTATAAATATATCTTTATCGCTAACTTAATCTTATTTTATTATTATTCTTTTTTTTAAAAGAAAACAGAGAATATAAATATATTTATAAATAGTCTAGAATAGAAAAACTAACCCTTTAAAAATAATAGCTTTTTTTTATTATATTCGTCTCTTTTTTATTAAAAGCCGTCTTATAATTATAACTTTTTTTAAAATATTTTTTTATTTTTTTTTATTTTTTAAACGCTATATCCGAAAACACTTATATAGAAACACACCGCCTACCTGCCCTCTCGTTAAGCTAGGCTTAAAAGAAAAAAAAGAATTAAAACTAACTTTATTAGTTATTTAGTATCTTTTATATTCTTATCCTTATCCTTATTAGTAGACACCGAGATATATTAACTATTCTAGTCTTAAGGCCTTTTTATAAATAGAATCCGACTAGGTCGTCTTCGGTTATTATCTAATAGAGGCTTAACCTTTTTAATCGAAGTAGTCCGATAAGAAAAGATAATATTAACTAGCGAACTTAGTTTAAAGAGTTCGTTAAGAAGGTCTTTATTTATTAGAAAAGAATTAAGATTAAGAAAAATAATATCTAGCTCGTTATTTAAGGTTTTATTATCGCTTTTAACTATATATTTAGTCGATTTAAATTTATTATTAAAAGCTCTTTTTAAACTAAGCTTAAGAAAAGAATCCTTTTTAATATTATTAAGTTATAAATCTTTATCTCTTTTAAGATTTTTAATTAGTCTAGATATAATAAGATCGATAAAATAGCGCTTATCTATATTTATTACTAAGTAATCGCTATACTAATAATATTAAGAAATAATTTCTTTAGAGATACTAGTATTATAGACCTAGTTTAACGCGTACCTTTTACCTAACGCGTCTATCTTACCTACGACGCGTCTCCCTAGCCTTTTATTATATGTCCTCGCTTAGTAGCACTCACCTCTTATATATAAGGCCCTTCTAAAGCAACCTCTTCCTTCTTCTCTTCTTAGCTTAGTTTTTTCGATAATATAATACCTTTTTATAAATACGTCTTTATATAATATTAAGGCCCTAATGTTTTTATAAAGTTATAATATTAAACTAAGCTCTTTCTTCTTATCTAACGATAAATTATTATATAACGATTATATAAACCTATAATATATAAAACAAGATAAATAACCCTTATAATAGCGCTATATATAAATAGTCTTTTTAAAAACAAAACTATTAAATTATTATCTTTAATCTTATCGCCTTAAGACGACTATATAATAACTAAACGTTCTAATAGCGAGTCTACCGACGCCTAAACGTAACTCTTATACTTTTAATAGTATTAAGAAGACTAATAACTTAAATTATAACAAACTAAAAGATAGACTAAATCTAAGATCTTCTATACTAACTCTTAGCTAGGGAAAAATCACGTAGTCGATCTAGACAACCCTCCGAAGGTCCTTCTATCCTAATAGTAGAGCGCTATTTAGAAGCCTCTACTACTACGTCTTAAAAGACCTTACGTTTTATAAGGCTTCCTGGCCTAGATAAGCTATTAGATAAGATAGACCTTACTTTCGAATATTAAGAAATAGAAATCGGTAATAAGCTATAGATAAACGCTAACTACTTTAAGACTAAGGCTATTAAGATAGCTTATATCTTCTTTTATATATAAGGCGACGCTCGAAAGTACCTGTTCCCTCGATATAATAGCCGTACGCTAGCGTTCTTTAAGTTCTCTACTACCTAGACTATTATTATAAAATACTTAAAAGAAGTTAAAACTAAACAGTATTCTATTATTTAGAATAATCGACGAAGGAGAGAAGGGGAAGAGAGAAGCTATTACGTATTTAACCTCTACCCGAAACCTCGCTTAGCCCTAGCGCCGCCACGTATAGAACAGGTCACGTAAACTAACTCTATAACAGCTATAGTCGACTATCTAGCTAAGATCTATACTAACCCCTACTATATATATAACGCTAAGGTCGAATATAACGACCTAAAGATAGAAGGCGGCTAGTCCTTTTATAAGTTTAAGACCTAGTTCTTATATCTAGCCGACGAAGCGTAAGTGCCTAAATAGTCTCGTTTTTACGGACTATACGACCGACTTCCTGATCCTCTCTAAGACTAGCTAGTAACCTAGCTTTATAGCTTTAGCGGACGACTCTAGGACCTTTATAAAGTAGTAAGCGACCTAGACGCTAAACTTAAGCGTATTACGGCTCGTAGATAAAAGAAGACACGTAAGCGTAAGGCTATTATTCTAGCGAAGCCTTTCTACGCCCCTAACTTCTAACAGACTACCGATCTCCTATCGAATAGCTATTAAGTTATTACTTTAAGACTAACGACCTTTCTACGACCGACTCCTGCCTCTAAAAAGCGACTCTATAGCCTAACGCCGGCACCCCCTTTTACGTACTATAATTATAGCGAGCCTAGCTATATATTAAAAGACTATATTAAGCCGAAGCGTATTATAGATATTAAAGAGTTTAAAGACTTACTTAAGAAAAGATAAGATAATAAAAAAGAGTCGGGAAAAGAAGACGCCTAGATAAAGACTCTTATCTAGATAAATTTAGAATTAATCTTATAAAGATTAACTTAAGTTAGTTAATANATAGTCTCTACTTAACTATTCTATATANNNTATTAAATAATAGATATAATATTAANCTTAAAGCTCTTATTAACTCTAGAATAAATAGTTTTGTTTTTATTAATACTTTCTATACCTTAGATATTATAAAGTTCCTAGATCTTAAGGCCTAGCGACTACCTTATACGATTATAGTAAGAGGATATAATAGGAAGACAGAAAGCTCGATTACCTACTTCTTATAACTATATCTAATAATCGATAGACGAAAACAATATAACCTTCTTCTTCTAATCCTTAACCTTAGTTCCTATAACTATATCCTCGGACAGAAGTAGCTAGACTACTTCCGTATCCTAGTCGACGCCTATAAGCGCTACCTTTAGTAGCCTAAAGACCTATAGCCGTCCTAGTCGGTTATTAAAGATATAATTATCGATCGAAAGACCCTCGTCCCCCGCTCTCTATAATCCGACTTCTAGAACGACGTAGACGCACGTGACAAGGCCTTTAACGTAAAAGATCGACGTCGAGCTACTAGTAGAGCCTTAATCTACGCCTATATAGTGTCACGAACCGGGATCACGTATAGGCCTAGGCCTAAGGCTCGGCTACGACTAACGGGAACAGTATAGAGAACTAGGGTCCTAAGTCACGAAGGATTACGTAACAGGTCATGTGACTAGTCAGGTGATAGAGTCTAGGACCGAGGCTTAGTAGATAGACCGAATAAACTTCGGCCTATCTAGTTACCTATAGCCTATAAGAATAAGGAGTCTATATAAGAAGAGAGATTTCCTTACTAGATAAGAATAGTATACTTAACTTATTTTAATAATCTTATATTATACTTTGACTTATCCTTATTTATAATATATTAAGCTTCTAAGTTAGTAACTACCTATAGTATCGCCTTACCTACACTTCTATACTACTAATCCGATAGACCTCCTGTTTACCTAAGGCGCCGTCTTTAGTTAAGTAGACCTAGATCTATTATACTTTAAGTACTAGTCTTAGAATAAAGTATTATAACGATAGCCTTACGATCATCTAAGAACGCGACTACTAACCTAAGCGCTAGTAGAGTTAATCTTATACTAGACCTCGACAAAGGAATACCCGACGTACCTATAACTATAGTCAAGGTCGAGATAAACGAGAGCTTAAAGGTGTCTATCTCTAATAAATATAATAAGAAGCGAGAAGACTTTAAAACCTTTATTCTTTAGATAGAAATTTACTTTCGATTTTATAATAATAAATTTAAGACTATAGACGCCTATAGTATCTAGGTAGCTTTATACCTTTAAGAAGAAGCTATTAAGTAGATTAAACCGTTTCTAAGGAACTATCTATCTATTACTATAAGAGTATAGAGGATAGAAATATCGGCTAGGATCTTTAGGTCTTTTAAAGGGTTTAAGACTAAGATTAGAAGAGTATTTAATAATATTAATAAAAAGAAGACGATAGTATAAAAGCTATTTAAGCTCTACTAGACTAGGTTAGTAATCAACTATACTACTAAGTTCTAGAGACACGTAACTAAGACTAGATAAGATATAGACGTACTAATAAGTTATTATAACTAAAGGCTAAAAGATAGTATAAAGGACAAGCTCGCTCGATTTAATCACTAGCCTATTAATATTAATACTTTAATTAATACTAGTATATAAGTCGATAACCGACTATACGAACGAATACGCGACTAAGCTAGTATAGGCAGAGGTCGGTTAGGATATAACGACCCTAAAGATAAGCGATCTAAGAGGATATATCCTAATAAAAAGGAAGTCGCCGCTATTAAGAGACTAGGTCTCTTACCTAAAGAAAAAGAACGACGACTTAAGAACTAGTTATACTTTACCTATAGAACAGTAAGACATATAGCTAGGGACTATAAAAAGAGCGGCCTAAGAAAGAAAAACAAGAAACTATAGAAGAAGCTAGTCCGAGAGTTTAAGATAACTAAACAAGTACCTAACTAGCTAAGACTTACTAAACCTAGTAAAGATAATAGCGAAACAGACGCCTCGATAAGAGACCTGAATACGGCTATAGACGAACAACTTAAATAGTAGGGAATATTAATATAGATAGATCTACTACTAAGCTAGAATAATTCTAAGGACATAGTCCTTATTAAATATATCGGCGATAACGAAGACGAGAACAGGGATACCTGTCTTAGGGACCTTCGACTCGCTAGTAAAGGACAACTCGAACAGTAGGGAATCCTGTTATAAGTAGAGGGTTATAAGGACTTAGACTAGGAGTTAAATAAACTAGACCCGCTACTAGAGGTCGGCGAGTACTAGGTACTTACCCGCGTCGACAACGATATACGAACATAGAGGCTACTAGTCAGGAATAGCCTAAACTAGCTAGTAGATAAGCTATACTTTAAAGAGGATAAGGGAACTTAAGACGAGCCCTTCTTTAGAGAACTATGTTAAATCACTTATAGGGACACGCGAAGAATTACCTTTATAGCCTAGTATAATAAGCTAGGAGAGCGCCGTTACGTCGCTACTATACTAATCTACAGGAAACGACTACCGATCTTCGATAATAAAGCGGAACCCGGAAGCGTCTAGGAAATAGTCAGGGTAAGTAATAATAAAAGAATCTAGGAGAAAACTATACTAACGATAGGCTTAAGGATAAGCTACGTCCGGGACTAGATCCTAAGAACGAATAAGTTATAGACGTATGTTCTATACCGGCTTATAAAAGCTATAGACTAATATAAGGTATAGGAAAACCTATTAACAGACAATACTATTATTAAATCACGAGTCCGTAAAGCCGTTATAACTATTAGCTATAGATAACTTATTATTAATATTAAGCTTAAAGGAATTTTAATACGAGCTATAATCGATTTAGA
>JAAMPI010001020.1:0-20982 GCA_013054445.1 Cudoniella acicularis
TTTATAGAATGGTATAGTGAGCTGTAACCGAAGAGCGTGGCCGCGTGACTTGCCCGCGCTGGTAGAGTATGCGATCACGTGATATCACGTATTATTTGTTAGCTAGTTCGAGAACCTCATACATAAGTGTGTTCTACACCCTCTATTTTAAGAACCAACTCTGTTCTTACTCTTTAAAATCACACTAGATAGTTGCGATACGAAACTATGGAGTACCCTCCTCCAGTATCACAACGCCACTTAGAGTATATTAACAAACTACTTGTTGAAGGCTATTACTTGACATCGATATCAAAAATACAGAGTGCTTACTTCATGAGCATTGTGTGAAAAGGCTTACATGAGTACCACTATCGGTTACGTAAGTTCCTTCCGGGAGAGGTAAGAAGAGGAAGATATGTTCGTAATACTACAAAGCAGAGGAGCGAGGAACGGAGAGAATGAAAGGAGTCAAGTAGTCTGGCGGAAGAAAGGACGAATGGCCAGAAGACGGAAGAAATATGAAAGCCGTGGCTAAGCATTCTCCTTAGGAAATGGCTAGGCCTACAAGAGTAATCTACCTTAAGAGATTTAAATTTTTTTTTTTAGGGGCATCTTATTTAGGCTCCCTAGGAGCCGACTTGGTCCCCCCGAACACAGTAGTGTAGAGTTGACAATTTTCGCATAGCAGAACTCAATAGTAACTTAATCATAATTAGTCGCTAGAAGGGAGAGCAGGAACGTGACTGAGCAACCTGAGCACAGGGTAAAGCGAGGGTGAGTAGCGCCTAAGCAAAGCAGCGACGCTGACTAACCGTGTTAGAAGCTACACAGGTTAAGATTCGGCACAGATTACTAACATAATCTCAGACGACAGCTGAGCCCACCAAAGTCCATTTCCGTCTTTGGACCTGAGCAGTCGCCCCTCTAACCTGAGCCGAGGGTGAGCGTTCCTGAGTGCTACCCGAGCATCCTGAGCACTATAAGTAGGGATCCGTTTTGGTACCCTAGCGGCCTGTTTTAGCTCCCTTGCTACGGTGGTATAACAGCGGTATCCAATTTCGGCTCCGGGGGAAAAATCTGGGATAACAGGGAGCCAGAAGGGATCCCTTGTATTAACTAAGAAACTTGTCGCCGGTTTATAATAAGGGGACCAAAACAGGCTGTCAGGAGGCTAAAACGTAGCCCTGATTATAGGGTTCAGGCAGCAGTCAGGCTATGCTCAGGAATGCTTACCTCGGCTCAGGTAAAAGCAGCAACTGCTCACGTCCAAAAAAATTTAATATAAAGTTGACAGGTATTAGCAGCTGTTTTATGCTACGATTGTTCAACTTTGACCTCGAAAAGGCGTGGAGTAACAAGGACCGCAGCTTAAACGTGGTGTCAGCGTGTGGCTTTCCGGAACCCACCTTATTTGACATAGAAGCGAGTTGTCTCCTAAGGTAGAATATGTGCTTTTGGGCTTTAATCAAAACTCTTTACGACAACGGAATCTACTCAACAAGCATTGCCTTGTCTAAAATATTTTCGTGTCCTCTTGTCTTGCTTTTAAACCAACCTTAGAAGCATAGACCCGCTGTCAGCTCTCGGTATTGCTGCATCTATTGCGTAGTTCCTTCAATTTAGTAGCAGCCTCGTCTCGAAGTCTTGTGAAATTTATTCCTATAGGGCACTTTTGGGTCATGCGGATCTTGAGAGTGCTATGAAGCGCTTCATTCAGCTGATTGATAGTATCAAAACCTCGCTGGGGGAGCTGGAGGTGTTAGGACTACTCTCTTCAGATTCAAAGGCGCTCGAAGTGATTTGTGGGAACTACATGGAATTGTCGCAGGAACTTCTAATGAGACTGGAGGATTTTCGAATAAACGGCAATCACAGCTCTAGAAAATGGAAAAGCTTCAGACAGGCACTAAAAAGTGTCTGCTCAACGACCAAGATTGATGGAATTGCTATGAGACTCGAAAAATATCAGGACGAGCTAAACTTGCACCTTGTCACATCTATCAAGTTAGTATCTCTTTGAATAGTCTGTTCGAATAGGGTGAGAGCATGACTGATTTTTGAGCAGCAAAAAGGCCGACGCATTGGCACTCCAAAACGATGAGTCAGTAGAAGCTTTAAATAGACATGAGCAAAGAACCATCAAAGAGCTACTTCAGAGTCGCGATGTACTCCGAAGAGAGATCGAGCAACAGAGTGAGGCTATCATCCAATCAAACGGCCAATATCATGCTAATATGCGCGACTCTGTCTTAATGGCCTTGGGAGAGGCACAATCAAGTGAGATAAGATTGCTACAAAGTCTTCGATTCCCCACAATGGGCAATCGTTATGTAGAAATCTCAGAAGCTCACCGACAGACGTTCAGATGGATTTTTGAAGATCCACTCCCCCTTAATTGTGGATGGAGTAACTTTGCAGAATGGTTGGAGAATGGTCGTGGAGTGTATTGGATCAATGGCAAGGCTGGTTCTGGAAAGTCGACATTGATGAGGTATATATTTGATAGCGAAACGACGAGGTGGCATCTAAGAAAGTGGGCAAAAGACCTAGAACCTGGGATAGCTGGATTTTTCTTCTGGAATAGCGGCTCGCTAGAACAAAGATCGCAGACCGGTTTATTTCGGTCTTTGCTTTTCCAGGCATTACACCAACGCCCGGATCTAGTACGCAGTATTTTCCCCGATGAGTGGGCTAGGAATTCCTCCGTTCTGGCAAATGCCAAGAGTTTGACCTGGGACTGGTCTTTACCAGCCTTAAAAGAAGCCTTTAAACGATGGATAAATTTTGCTCCTACAACATCAAAACTATGCTTCTTTATCGACGGTTAAGACGAGTACGATGGAGACCAGGAGGAAATTGCTGAGTTTTTTAAGGATATATCGTCTTCATCTTCACCCAACGTCAAAATCTGTGTATCAAGTAGACCCTGGGTTGTTTTTGATGAGGCTTTCAGAACCTTACCCAGTCTACGCTTGCAGGATCTAACGCTACACGACATCACAGCTTACGTTGCGGATGAGCTTCAAGGTCATCGACGAATGAAAATACTCGCGAAGGCTGAGCCAAAGCATGCGGCAGATTTAGTAGACGAAATTGTGACGAAGGCTTCTGGTGTCTTTTTGTGGGTCATACTGGTTGTTAGATCTCTTTTGGGCGGCTTAAGAAATGGAGACGACGTTAACGACCTCCGAAGACGACTTCAGGATCTCCCCCCCGACCTCGCATCTCTGTATGAACATATGATGATTCATGTGGAGCAGATATATAGGGGACAGGCTTCTCGGACATTTCAAATATTCTATGCTATGGCTGGCGTGGATCCAGCAGTCGTCGCCTTCAAACTGGATCTAGCAATCACAGCAAATTTACGCCTTGCCAGAGAGTGCAATCTGGGTCCTCAGACCGAAGCCGAAGTGGTTTCGAGATGTGACTGGCTAGATGTTCATTTGAAAACCCGTTGTGCCGGGTTAATTGAGATTCATCGCACTGAGGGCTATGCGTCAAAAGTAACTTATATGCACAGGACGGTCAAAGAATTTCTCGAAACAGAGGAGGTGCGAAAAGCGCTGCTGAAAGCCACAACTCCGGAATTTGACCCAAATGTTTCGGTGATCATATCATGCATTGTCATGATAAAAAGGTCGAATTCAGATACATCTACTCAATTGGGCTTCGGAATTTCCCTTGGTGACCTTGCTCTTTGGTCTTGCGTCACTCGGGCAATGGCATATGCCCGAAAAGCAGACGAATCTGGCAACAGGTCTTACATACGTGTGCTGGATATACTTGAAGAGACTGGAATTCGCTTTGGTAGACAGAACACTTCTGTTCTTGATCATGATGAACTTCACAAATCTGGTGGTTTCTATGCGAAGAACCTATTTCAAGAGGCAATCCACTACGGCCTTTGCTCTTACGCTGAGACGAAGTTGAAAATTGGGAGATCAATATCCTCAGGGCCACAAGAGATTCCTTTGCTGTTTCATGCCCTCCATATTGATGCAAACATTCCAATTCGCAGTGAGATAGTGGAAGTATTGCTACGATATGGGGCAGATCCTAACCAACTTTGGAATGGGTATAGTCCATGGCAGCAAGCCCTGTCTATGGTCCACAAGACACAGTGGAGGTTTAAATTTAGTGATGTTGACAAAACCTCTTCCAGTACTCTCAAGAATTGGGCACATATATTCAAACTTCTGCTTGAATATGGGGCAAGCCCTTTCACAACCTGCAAGATGAACCACAAAGTCTGTCAAGGGAACACCCATGATAGAAACTCAGGTACGGCTCCGCACTCGGTTAGGGCTGTAATCATCGATGTCTTCGACCATTGGCTTCCATTCGAAGGAGCAGAATTAAGGCTTTTATTAGACGAGCAGGCTGCCATGGGAAAAGGGCGGACAATTACAGATATCCCTAGAGGTTCCGTTAGAGCAGCAGCGGCAAGGAACAGGCCAAAAGAGCTTGAAGAGGAAGGACCAAGGAAACGTGTGAGACTTTGTAGAAGATAACTGCACCGGAAGGTTGGCATTAGGCAGGATTGAGAAACCTATTAGTCTCTTAGAATGTTATCACTCCTAATATATATTGGAGAAGAAAGGTGTCAATAGGTGGGAAAGCACCTTGCATAAGCATACAGCGCCGTGAACGGTACGGAGCTTTTCTGGCACGAATTGCAATATCGAAAACCATTTTGAAGAGACTTCGACTACTATATCCTCAGTAGACAGGACAGATAAGTCTGATAACTCCACTCTTGAATTGTCCTGGAGGGAGTTTTTTTTTTTAGCTATGCTAGTAATCATAGGTAGATACTAATTAGGCTCCTCTTTACAGACGAATCAAATAGCCCTTCTAATTCGTAATTCGTTCTCGAGAATATTATATACAGATATAATAAACGATGTATTCGTCTCTAAAATAAGCTAAAGCCTTTAATCTTTTAACGTATTGTAATAATATTAATGCTAAAGTTATTACTTATAATTTAGATTCTCGAGTTAAGCTATAGCGGAAAAGTAAAAAATTCCAAGGCCTGGATGATCTAGCTGAAATGTAGAGTGAGGGTTTTTAAAAGAATAATAAGTTGAAGTGAAAAGAGAGTGAGTTTCGTAGTTGTACTTGAGGCTGTCCACTATGGTCAATGATAATTAGTGGACGACAAAAAGACCTTGTATGTTAGCTGTACGGCCAAAGATTTGGACCAAAAGTGATTTAGGAGTGCCTTGCGCCCGGTATCGCCTGAATGCATGCAATGATAGGTGTCACTGGTAAATAAATCATAATTAGTTACTAGAAGAAAAAACAGGAATATAACCGAGTAACCTGAACGGAGGGTGAGGCGAGGGTGAGTAGGGCCTAAGCAGAGCGGCAACGCTGATTAACCACGTTCGAAGCGAATTCGAAAAATTGTCGTCTGAAATTACTAATATAATCTGCGCCGAAACTGGACCTCTCCAAAGTCCACTTCCGTCTTTGGACCTGAGCAGTTGCTGCTCTAACCTGAGCCCTGAGCCCTGAGCATGCTGATGAGTCAGCTGGATCATGCTCAGCTGGTGCAGGGGGATCCTCTTCTGGCTCCCTGAAGAATCGGTTACAGTTTCTATGTTATCAAAATATAAAATTTTCTAATGCCTGTTAGTCTAGAAGCCGCTCCAAGCTCCTTCCTGTGGAACATCGATACTTCAATACAAAGGATATCTAGATGGGTCGGGTATTGCAGTTGCCTCTCCCCCTTACCATCTCAGCTCTTTCGTCTTCGCTACATATCTTTCCTTGAATAAAGCAAGAGTTTCCTCATGCGTCTCTACCCATCTTACCTCATTCCATGGCCTACACTATATCTTGGATATGTTTTGTTTTACTATAATTTGGATTTTCTGATATTTTGTGGTGGTTAATGAATATCAGCCACTCATTTTTATCTACGCCCACCATGTCACAGAACGCATCTCTACGTCCTCACCTCAACCCCCCATAAATTGCCCTCGGCACGCCATGCCTCAACATAGTTCGAATAATCCTCACCAGAACCCCAGCCTCCCGATCTTGCCATGATCACCCGCCGCTCTGGCGGTACGCGGTCGATCGCGCCCTCGAGATTGAAATAGCTCGGTGTACAACCCATCATAGCAGCGCCCCGTGTCGCCCCTCGTATCATTACCTGCGTGGCCCAGTCCTCCGCCGCAGCCTTCGTGGGCGTCACGGCGAAAGACTTCCCAGCAGCCCGGAGCTTCGCTTCTTTCAGGATGTATGCGCAGTGTTTAGCCATCGCATCAACACAGAAGAGGTAATTCGGGCTGTTGGGTGCTTGCTGAAGACCGAAAAGGAAGAGATTGGGGAAGTTATGATCGAGGACGCCGTGGAATGTTGACGGGCCGTGAGCCGCCCATTCTTGGCTCATCGGGCCATTCGGGCCCGTGATGGTCAGATTCGCTTTCTCGGCAGGCGTGCCAGCAAAAGGCGAGCGGAAGCCCGTCGCGAAGATGATCACGTCAACGGGGCATTTCTGGTCGCCGATGACGATGGAGTCCGCAGTCAGGCTGTCGGGACCTTTGCCGCCGGTGTCGACAAGCGCCACATTGTCGCGGTTAAACGCAGACAGGTACTCGTCGTGGAAGCAGGGACGCTTGCACCACGTCGGATACCATGCTTGGAGCTTCTCCGCAACGGCTGGATCCCGGACGACTTGGGCTGCGCGTGCTCGGGCTGCGGCTTGGCGTGGGAGATCGATGGCGCGGAGCTTCCTCATGTATGCGGGGATTTCCTCGGCTGTTTGCGGGCGCTCGGAGAACGCATACCCCAGCACCGCAGTCAAGCCGACCGCGCGTGTCCATTCGTCGTCGACGAGGTTGATAGAAGGCTGCGCGGCAATCGTGAGGTGCTGGTGGAAATTTCGGATGCGCTCACGCTGCCATCCGGGGACATTCGCGACCTCTTTCCTGAACCATTCGGGATCAGTCTCTCGCTGGTCGCGGCGAAAGACGTTGGAGGGCGTGCGCTGGACAACATAGAGCTGCTTTGCCCAGCGCGCGACCTGCGGAACAATCTGGACAGCGGTTGCTCCTGTCCCAATGATCGCGACTCGTTTGTCCTTGAGCTTTTCGAGTGATGCGTCGGTTGGCGATCCGCCTGTGACTGAATAGTCCCAGCGCGCTGTGTGGAACATTTCGCCTTGGTAGTCTAGAATACCAGGCAAGCCAGGCAGCTTGGGCCAATTGAGCACCCCGTTCACCATAGCCACGAACTGTGAGCGGATGTTGAGGGTCTGCGGCGGCTCTCCTTTGCGTCTCTGCGTGAGCTGCACTTGCCACTCCTTCGTCTCTTCATCCCACACTAGCTTCTCGGCTTTGGTCTGAAAGACGGCGCTTCCGGCAACGTTGTATTTTTCTGCGATCAGGTTGGCGTAATTGCGGATCTCTTCTCCGACAGAATAGCGGTGTTTGGGAATATAACCCGTTTCCTCAAGAAGAGGAAGGTAACAATAGCTCTCGATGTCACACATCAATCCGGGATATCGATTATAGTACCATGTGCCGCCAAAGCCACCCCCGCTCTCGACGATGCGAAGATCTTCAGGTTGGATGCCCGCCTCAATCATACGCACTGCATATAGCAATCCACCGAAGCCGCCACCGAGGATGAGTATCTGGGTACGGTTGTTGGGGAATTGTGTCTTGACGTCCTTGACTAAAGGTTCATCGACCCATGGATCCTCTCCGAATTTCTGGAACTTCTCGGAGAGGGAAATATCGACAAATTGGTCGATGCCCTCATCACGTAATCGCTTTGAGCGCTCCTCGCCGTAGCGTTTCTCGACTTGCAATTCGTCAACTCCTATGACGTCCTCGGCGTTGGAAGCCTGGGTGGCTTCCGTGACCGCGAGGCTGCTGAGGGCAGACATCACAAGCGTAAGAAAGATGAGATGGCGATTAAGTCAAGATGAAAGATAAAATGTCCCTAGAGTCTCAGCGTTAGTCTTATTGTTATATCTCTCGGCCGCAAGACTTACACCTATTGGTAATACTCTCAAAGGTTACTCACTCGTAAAAACTAAAAAAGCAAAGGAGAACAAAGGGGTAAGTAATATGGGCTGAGGAGTCTGGACCGGGAGTTCTGAAAAGAAACCCTCCGGTAAGGTACGGAGTATCAGCGCATAGTAGCTCGGCATGTTCGCGCCCCGAGTCTCTAGTAAATCCGAGTTATTAGAAGAAAGAATTCAATACTCGTACTCTACCGTCTCGAAGTCCGACATGTCCCGGGACAGGTCAAATTCACAGTCCGACTGTCCGCAATTTCGACTAATAAGTTAAGGCGGTGAAGGCCAAATAAACACCCCGCACCACACTATCCATAGCTCTCGCCATAAGTAGGCTCTCGTGCGTGGTACGTATAGGCTCTCGATTGACTGCTAGCTGTGAGTGCTAGCTGCGAGTACGTTGTGAGTGCGCTGTGGGAGCTGGATGTGAGTGCGTTGTGAGAGCTGCGAGTGCCACGACGTGCGCTATGAGAGCGCGCTGTGAGTACTGTGAGTACTACGAGTACTGTGCGGTAGGCTCTCGAGTATAGTAGGCTCTCGAGTATAGCCTCTTGTAGTAAGTAGGTAGGAGGGGGAGTTGGAGAGGTATCGCGGGGTAGCTGGCAGAATTGTCCTTATCGACCAAAATTAGAGACAGACTGTTAAAACTTACTGTCCGGAGTAGACTGCGTGATGGGTACCCGTACACGGACCAGTTAGTCTATACCTAGCCGTGCGTCAAGTAAAGCCCTAAGGGTTTTTTTAATAAATATCGTATTTTCGTAATTGTCACAGACCTGGTTTGACGCGTCTCCCTCACCTGACGCGTCCCCCTTACCTGACGCGTCCCCCTTGTCACGTGTCCTAGTCCGTGCTAGACTCACCTCCTGTATATAAGGCCCCTTCAGGGCCACCTCTCTTCTTCTCTCCTTAGCTTAGTTTCTTTGTTAATACAGCACCTTCTTGCAAATACGTCCCTACGTGACGTCAGGGCCCTAGTGCCTTTGCAGAGCTGTAACATAAGTAAAGATAATCAAAGTATGATATAAGATTGCTATAAAAGGTTAAGTACACAGCTCCTATCTAGTAAGGAAATCCCTTTGCTTATATAGATCCCTAAACCCTAAGGATAGCTTACCTAGTCGTGGCTATCCTGGATAGCCAGGCTACTTCTGTCTATCCGCTTACGTCATGTGACCTCGTCACGTGAAGATCATGACTTAGGACCCTGGTTCTCTGTGCTGTTCCTATTAGTCGTAGCCGAGCCTCAGGCCTAGGCCTACACGTGCTTCTAGATTCGTGACACTCTTCTTCTCTCCTTAGCTTAGTTTCTTCGATAATACAGCACCTTCTTATAAATACGTCCCCACGTGACGTCAGGGCCCTAGTGCCTTTATAGAGCCGTAACAGAGAGAAGAGTAAAGGTAAATAGAATATCTCGTATATACGTAATATCACATAGTAAAGTCTAAAGTATATCTATCGTTATAAAAATACTAATTAAGAGCTATACGATTCGACATAGTTATATGATTAGTCAGTCCCGAGACCGGGGGCGGTGTATGTGCTCTACAGATCGGTGTCTCGCTCGTTCCGGGACTAAGCTTAATTAGGAAGGTTCATGCGAGCGACGCACGGGAGGTGTGTGTTGCTGTCTGTTGATGCCTTGTGGCCTCATGCCAAAATAAGTGTACCCCTAACAGTCCAATCCACTGCCTTCCGCTTTCGGCACTTTTCATTCATGTTCCTTTCTAGGATGTACTACGTTGTTACACAGCCTCATCTCAAATAGGGCCAGGAGAGCAAGCCTTCGGCACTAGAACACAATCTTGGGCCAGTAATCTTCTAGAACACGGCTTTATTAACCAGCCACGTTCGCTTGACGCTGGGCTGTAAGAGCACATATGCAACTTGGAATTGCGTCAATCGTCTTCATCATTGGACGCCTCTTTCATCGATCGAAACTCGCAAAGAGCAATACTCTCACACGGCATGAATGTATTGCTTTTTTTGCTAACCTTACCATTTAGGCGGTGTAGCAGAGGGCCTGGGGCTACATATAAGCCCCACCCCCAGATTTATCTAGGTCTCGGAAGCCCTTCAAGATCTGTCCAACACCACGCCCTACAGTCAGTTTGCTGCTTTTATTTGGTCATTCGTGATAATAATCTAATTAATAACAGTGGTATTAATACATTTAAGGCTACAATTCCACAAATACTATCCTTAAGATCAAGAATTTTCAAGCGGCCTCTAGCGATGCAGCAAGTATTGAATTCTGGGGAACCCTATTCACGGGGGCGGATGATATGCCTATGCTTAATCGTCTCTGTATTTGTAAGTTTTATTATGATTATTCAAGATTTTTCTAAGGGATACAGCCATCTACGATTTTCTGCGGATTACATTGCCAAAGCCACTTCTGTCTTGTCTTCCAACGGATGCAAAGCCGTACTTGAATGCAGAGATGATGGCTCACCTCGTTAGGCTGCTAGACGTAAAATCTCTTAAAGGCATTGAGGAGTTTAAAACTCGTGGTCCAGAGCTTTTCTATTCTCTTTTCCATGCCTATTTTCGCTCGTTTGGTATGAACTCGGCCATGAAGGGAGGCCAATTGCCGTCGTAAGCCTAACTTTCTGTTCCCATGGTAGCGCGCTCTTCACTAACACTGTGTAAGTGAAATTCAGGTCCCCCATATCACCCGTCAAGGCCTGTTTCACTGGCTCTTGATGTACATGTGCACGTTCCCGGATGAGATGCATCTCAAACTCAACGCAATTCTGGCACGAAAAGATCATCTTTTCCTTGATCCTTTCACGAATGAAGCCTGGAAGTTTCCTCGAATTCCTCGCTCTGCATTTCCCGAAACGCCCATTGCCGATAAGGTTAAGCAGGTGGAGGGATATAAAAAGGCGTGGAAAACTGAACGAAACAAGGTTTTGGACGACTTTAAAGCCGATGCTGAGGCAGCAAAAAAGCGAAATGGTAGGTCTAACTAGCATCCTTTAGATAGACTCTCTCAACCTGCTCGAATACTTGAAATAAAATACAAAGCTAAGGTTTCTAACAGAATCTCAATCTCGCTCGGAAAGAAACCCTGGGAATAGCGGGGGAGGTGCGCAAGCTGCGGCTATGTCGGTTGCTTCTGCTGACCTTGCTGCTGCTCGCATGCGGGCAAGCGCGTTAAGCAATACGAGTAGTGTTTATCGTCCACCGGGGACTTCTCGTGGGTATAGCTACCAACCAGGTAATTTCTAGAGTCTCGATATGGCACTGCGAAATATTTTAACAAAATCTTCACGTTATATATATGCTTAAGCCTATTTATTTGGAAATCTGTTATTATAGTCATAAGGTTATAGTGTTTTTCATCTTCAGTCCCGCTAATATTTTAGCCTCCGAGGGGAGAGATGGGAGTAGAAGGAAGAGTAAAACGGGAGAGCACTGAGATATTTACCCCCTTTCTTCCGGTTATTGAGAGGAATTTGAGTGTTAATAATAGCATGGCAGGGTTTCATCCAATCCATCGCACTATGGCTGCAACTGTGTGAATGGCTTCCAATATACGTCTCGCACGGCATGCAATCCAGCAGCCTTTGCATCGCGGGTTGGAGAAGGCGAGTCGATTTAACCTTTTGTATCACTCCGCGCTTCTAACCTGGTTGTTACACAACCCCAACCCACCAAAAAGGATGTTCCGTTACTGAACTGTCCACCACCTACCTATTGGGACAAAGTTAGATCATTCCCATACGACATTCTTTTAACTGATTGGATATTTACTTCGGCGTGGCGCATTCGACAAGTGCCTGGCAGAGCTGATTGGCCGAGCAATACTTCACCATCTGGTAAGTTATATAGTTCTTCGGGCAGTGCAGAAGTCTTATCAAAATTTCTAGGTTCCAAGTTCCAGGGGATTCCCTTCTCCCGTCTAAAGGACTTCATTTTCTCCAAGTATTCTGCTTTATCACATTGTGAAATATTTATTTTTCATATACACCAACGATACCGACAACTATCACACTAATTCTTCTTTCACTCGTGGCAGTATAGTATTCGGTTTGTCGGCTGTGAGTGACATGAATTTTGAGAAGGGCTCTTGGCAAAATCTGAGCATGGAAAAGGCACTTGAAACGAAACTAACTTCATGTCGAATTTTCACAGCACTTTATGTTCTAAATACAACTTATCAGAATGGCAATCGAAGGTTATTTCTCCATACAGAGCCCGTAGAACCAATTACTGAGCTTGACGACATTATCTTTTCACATAGGACGACTTACAACTGGGCCGCCAACTCAATCCAAAGGATATTAATGGTAGCTAGCTCGTCTGTCTTCGGAACTTCAGGTTCTTCTATTGCTAAAGAACCTAGATCAAGATTCTCCAAAGCTTATGAGAGGATGAATTCGCTAGCTCAAGTTGACTCGCTTATCACTTGCTTTGGAGTGAACGTTACGTGGAATCTATTCAACTTTGACGGAGAGTTTGAAACAACCATGAGCAATGGCATAACTGTTACACAAAGGAAACTTCGAGATTTTGCTGATCAATGTAAGTATCCTACACGGTATTATAAGGAGTTATCTAACATGGAGTGTAGGCAATGGATTACACTGTTATACACCTTTAATTGAGAACACCCGCTTTAATACGAACCCGGAGACGAATCGGATGCCGGAATACTCTTTTACTGAAGACCTCCTCAACTTAGCTTTCCAGAACATCACAATAAGCGCCCGCTACGCATTACCACATTGGAACACCACAACCACAGCACTCATCACAGAATAGGTCACCGTTTACACATTCTCCAGCAAACTATATCCAATCCTCCCGTACTTTATCCCACTAGCTCTCATCCTTCCTGGCTTGCTCCTAGGCGTACACTCCATCCGATCTAACGGGAATTGTGCTGTTGACGGCGGATTTATCTAAATCCTAACAACCACATGCGGAAGCAAAGCACTCGAAAAGCTTCATTAGGCAGCTGTCTTAGTGGAGATAAAATCAATTCGAAAGAGTTGTTGGGGATGAGAATTCGATTTGAGGAATTGATTGGAGAGGAGGGGCAAGCGAGTGGGGTTCGGAGGACGGGTTTTGGAACCAAAGATGAGGTTGTGCCGTTGCGGAGGGATGTTCTGTATGGGTTGGGGGATGAGAGTGATTTATGTGGAGTTGGAAATTGTTTTTGCCTTGTCTGGGTCTTGGGTAGCTGGACTTTACTAGGTTGGAATTCTTTGGGTGCTTGAAGTAGGCACCGTTATTCTTTCGGCGATTTCAAATATATTAGGCTTCAATAAAGGTCTCAAATAAAGCTTGTAAAACGGACAGAAAACATTGTTTTCCTTGTCTCTCTGCGAGAAAGATCCCTTTAAGGGCATCAAAGCGCCGGGCCGATCGCGGTATGATCTTTTCAATATGTATACACTAACAACACCTCAAAAAAACAAAAGAGAACTATTGCCTTTGTACTTCAACGGACTATAGCATAATTAAATTAAATTTCTATAAATTTAACCCACCGATTCTAATTTCATTTAAAGTAGTTAATTATTTTCCAATTTTGAAGTGTGTTGTCGGTCTCCCCGATCGCGTACGTGCCCATAAAGCTAGCAATTAATTACGGGATGTTTTAGAAATCGACGACTCGCCCTTTTCAATCGCGAAAACTCTTATAAATGGTGATGAAGCTTTTGAAAATGGTTGCATATATTAATTGGATTGGTATGTTATTTGTGTGTTGTTCAACTTTGTGTGGCCTGGGGGTTTGTCGCTAATTTTCCGGGGCAGCGAGTCGCTTTCCTGACTGCGCTCAGTGTTACTTGTGAAAGGGGACTCAGGGGTGGCTAGCGGAGGTTCGTTAAGAGGCAAGGAATCTAATTTTAGATAATTGGTTTTATGATTATTGTAAGAAGTATTAATTAGAGCCTGTAGTATTCTATTCTTTCCTAGGCCACCTGTACCAAATTGTACTCAACTCTGGGCGGCTGGGCTCCCCCAAGTTCTATTTGTACTACCGGCACAATAATCCTATTCAAGTTATTACATAGGAAGAATTTCAAAAGACAAAGGTGCGTACCTAGCTTTTCTTGTCTATGCGCTAAGCCGCAAACTGAAATGGTGGGATTAGGCGAGTGGCTGGGAGTCTCCCTAGAAAGAAAAGGCGACGCGACCTTCTAAAACTTCTGCCCTCTTCAACGTTTAGGATCGCAGCTTCGCTCTTCTTTGACAAAGGTTCCCTACGAACCGTATATCGTTAGAACCTGAATACGACATGTTGTATCCTTCAATTGAGTTCGTTTAGTGCTTTGATTTTTTTCCCACGGCCGATATGCGCACTGCGTTATTTTTAGACGAATTTATTCTCCCGATCTATGTATATCCCTCTTGACCGCCTCATTGCACAGCTGCGCAAACATTATAGCAGTAGGCAAATATCTACGCCACACTCGTCAGCACATTAAGTTCTTGCAGCGGAAAAAACTGCTCTTGCATTCATTGTCTCAGCACTCCCTTGTACTCCACCAATCTCGTGGTCGATATTCGGTGAGACTATAGCGAAGTAGCGGTACGATTTTGCAGAACAGAATTATGCGAAGTCTCGCAAAACTCAAAGCTGCACGACAGCTAGGTCGAAATGAACGCTCCACCCAGGAGAGAACCCCCTTTCTTTCTTAGAATTGTGAGCCACCTGGATATTTTATCTTCCTTGAGGTCCTTCGCCTGCACAGCTGAATTCTGGAAATAGGAGCGACACAAGGGACTTAAAGGCAATCGAGTGGGCCGGTATTTGTTCCATTTGCACATTTCGGCATTTCCTCCATCCTCCTGACATCCACGTAGGTCTAGAACTTCCAAAATGGCAAAACACGTGGGGCTGAGCCTAATTTTCGAACCAGAGAATCCGGGTGTCGTCCCAATTGACATTATCTTTGTCCATGGTTTAGGTGGTCATCCATTTCATACCTGGACCGCTGAGAAGCCTGATAGATTTTGGCCGAGAGAATTTCTCCCTAAAGACCTTCCTCGTTGTCGAATTCACACATATGGATACAATTATTCGTCAACCTCAGGTATCTCTGCAATTGCAGATACCTTTCTAGAGGATCTGGTGGAAAGCAGACATCAAAGTCCCAAGGCAAGTCTGTCCAAAGCAATGGGGCAAATCAGTTGTTTGAATATCTAATTCATGTAGAATAGTGGAAATCTACTGTTCGTTGCGCACAGCCTAGGTGGGCTAGTGGTCCAAAACGCCCTTGTTGCGGCTTCAAACAACGCAAACGATAGCCATCGCAAGTATTTTGAAAGCTACGATTGGTATTGTGTTCTTAGCGACACCCCACCGTGGCAGTACCAATGACTTATCACCACTCCAGAAGTATCTGGCTTCAATTGGGGTGTATTCAACCCCAAAGGAAATCTCTGCACAAATCCAGTCGTCCCAGAGAGACTTCCATGAACTTCAGAGTCGGAAATACATCAACTGGGAGATAAGTTCTTTTTTCGAAGAACTTCCTACCCCTGGCTTTGGTTTGGTATTTGATAGCCCTCCACGTTTCCAAACACTTCTAATGATATCAGGTTGTCGATAAACGATTATCATATTTCCCTTCGTCAGTACTGGTTCCACTTCGTGCGAACCACATGGTCAGTGTAGTGTGTCTTTCGCTTGCTAGCTCTAAGACTGACAATAATATAAGAGCATTTGCAAGTTCGACACCTCAACTGAATCAAATTACCAGCGATTCCTTGGAGCGTTGAAGAAGATTATCTCCGCGGTGATTGATCTTACAATTGCCCACCAAAGTCAGTTTAAACGCTCTTCACATTTGCTAGACTTAGACTCATATAGTTGTAGAGATTCTGAGTTTTCTTGAATTCGATAACCGTGAAGAGCGCATTTCTTTGGCTTCTTCTGGTACCTGTCAATGGATCTTCACGCACAGGGAATACAAGTCTTGGGTTCAGAACGATCAGTCCTCTTTGTTATGGATTTCCGGCAAAACGGGTTCTGGGAAATCAACGTTGATGAAATATATTTCACGAGAAATTACGAAACCAGCCTCTGAGAATCGACCTACAATCACAGCATCTTTCTTCTTTCGTCATTCCAGCAACACCAACGTACCTGCTCTCGGTGGCTTATATCAGTCCCTTCTATTTCAAATTCTTTCTCAGGTTCCAAGTACGATGTCTGACTTCGTGGACCTGGTTTCGCAAAAGCGAACATGTTATGGTCAACTCAAAGGATCCAAGGCCGATTTTGAGCCCTGGATTTCCACTAATATTGCTAGCATTTTTGAGGAAACTTTGGTGTCGATCGCAAAAACCCAGCGCCTTTATTTATTGATTGATGTTCTCGATGAGTGCCCGGACCGCGAAATGCACGATGTCATTGCACTCTTCTCGTCTATCGATTGGAACTCTATCAAAACTTCAATCAAGGTATGCATGTCTAGTAGACCAATTCGATATACTGGTTCATTGTCGCTTCCACCTCATCAAAAATTGATTCTGGAAGAAGAAAATCTCATGGATATCCAAAAATATGTGGCGCTGCAGCTAGCACACCTTCCCAAATTACAACTTAATCGTGAAGAGCTTGTTAGCGGAATTTCGAGCAAGGCAAACGGTGGGTTTCTTTGGGTAAAGGTTGCTTTGGATCTCCTCACACACCTTCCCGATACGAGTGATGTAGCCACATTACTCCAGACTCTCCCCAGCGAGCTAGAGGGTATTTATCAGGCGACCTTTGATTGCTTCATGGATACGGATCAACAATCATATGTCTCACTTCTCACTTGGATTGCCTTAGCCAAGCGGCCCTTATCAAAGGAGGAATCGACTTTTTAGATTATGCCACGAGTTACTGGACGGAACATGCAAAATTGGCAGACGTACCAGGTTTATCTCACGAAATCCTTCTTGAGCCATTGGGCTGGCCATCTACCAGGGTTTTGGATCATTGGACTTCCCTCGGTCAAAACGTTCATGGGACCAGCTCTGTCACTTCCAGGAAAGGTTGGACAGCTCTTCATGTCGGCGCCGCCTACGATCTCGGAAGTTTGGCATGTCACTTGTCAGAACTTCTTGCTCACAATTCTCACTCATTGGACCTTTTAGACTCATCTGGGCGTACGCCCCTGTCATGGGCTGCTGATAAAGGGAATCAATCCATCGTACAAATGCTAATAGAACGTGGGGCAAGTTTGGTCGCCAGGGATTCCGAATATGGAAATACGCCACTTCACTATGTGGCTAGGTCAAGGAATGAGAAGATTGTAGAACTTCTTCTTCAACACGGGGCTAACATCGATGATCACCATGGAGGAAGCACTGCATTATCACTTGCAGCCGCGATAGGTCACAATGAAGTTGTGGCAATGCTTCTAGCTAGCAAGAGCGATCCAAATCTAAGAGATATACATTATGGATGCAGTCCTCTCCATCTTGCTGCCGGATATGGTCAAAGAGATGTAGTATCTCTCCTTGTTAAGTCGGGGGCAGATGTGAATGCTGTCGATCAGTGCAACAACCGGACACCTCTTCATTATGCTATTCTTGGCGGTCATCATTCTATCGTTCTTTTTTGCTTGAATGCGGGGCCATTATCCACAAAAGTCCCAATGACACGGTATTCTGGCAGCATTCAACCTTGGCTGCCCGAAGAGAGCTCTCCATAGCAAGAGCTCTGAAATGGCATTTCCCATCTCTTGCGAAAGAATGCTCCCCAAGTGAAAGTTCCAAGGGTGAAAATTCATATGGTGGCCTTCAGGGGGACAATATGCCAGACAAGGGCTCCCGAAAGGGTTCCGGCAAGAGACAGAGTGACATTTCAAACCCGGGACCAGGTAGTGGAGGTGGAGGTGGAGAGGGCGGACCTGGAGACGAGCCAAATAAGAACCCTAAGTTAAATACTTGCCCTCCTACAAAGCTCGAGTTGCATCTCTCTTGTCCTTACTATAAATACGACCCCGGGCGGTATGGCTTACAAAGATCTTGTCGCTCCCCCCAGAGCTGGCCAACCGTTCACCGTTTGAAGTGTATTTGATCCTTTTCTATCAAATTCACATAAGTCGTTCGCTGACCTGAGGATAGGCAACATCTGTACACAAAGCATCTCCTTCATATCTGTTTGAAATGTCACACAATCTTGGATACTGCGAGGAACCTTGAGGCGCACTACGGTCAAGCCACATCCTGCCCAGCAAAGCTTGAAAGAAACTACGGAGATGGTTTCGATGACAAGCAGCACAAGCTGCTCAAAGGCCGCAAGGAGAGTCGCAAGGCAGAAAATTAAGAAGAGTACTGGAAAGCTGTGTTTCACATACTGTTTCCGAACTTGGAAATTTCAAACATCCCGTTTCCCTGTAAATTCTCGTTTAGATATTCACCTTATGTCAACCTCTAACAACGTTGTAGACCACGATAGCATGAGCAAAACATCCTACGATGAGAAATGTGCTCAGTTGTGTTTTGAAAGTGTCGAACTCAGAAATAAAATTGCGGAAAAGGTTCAGGACCCATCTCAAGTCGATGATATTTTAAATTTGATCAACAGTCACCAGTCAACATCTGTGACACCAGTGACACTAGGCCATAATGACTTCGGTATCAAGATGCTTCCTATTTCTTGGGCCGGAATGAACAACCAATCGATGCCTCCCCAGCTGCCACCTCTTCCTCATTCCTCATTCATGCCGAACCCCTTTCCACCAGCTGCGAGATCATCCATGCCTTTGTTTATACAACCGCGATCCTCTCAAGGCGACTCCGGCTTCTACTCTAACTCGTCGGCGCCTGGTGAAGAGGAAAGTGCGATATGTCCTTTTGGGGATAATGTCTACGGCGGGGCCATGCCCGATTTTCTCCCGGCATATGATTTGATAGATGATGTGACTTCTCAAGCTTGGCATGACCCAGAGTGGATGCTTCCAACTACTTCCAATGCAAGTCAAGCCTAGGGAAATGAGTTGGATGAAAACGTGGAATCGGACCGGGTGAAAGATTAGGTCCTTGGATTACCTCTTGAGGAGTCTTCCGTTGCCGTGGATACAGCTGAAACTATTGCTGACAGATGATCACTCACTTTCTTGCTTCGGCATTTGCATCACATCTTCACGCGTGTTTGAAAAAGCACCATGATATGCGATGCTCTTACACAATCTTTAGGCTTTTTCAAAGCACCTTTACAACAATAAAACCCCCACTATCTTTGAAAATTTGTGTCTTCACATTTCATAAATCAGACGACGCAAACGGCACATTGATCATTCCAACTCTCCTTCTATGCACCGACCCTAAACTAGGGAGCGAAAGTATATCCTCACAATACCAATCCTTGCGATCCTACTTCTCTTCCACGCCAGCTCTCAATTCTTGTTTCCTTTCTCTTGTTTTAAACCCGACTTGATATCTCTTAACATGACCAGCATTCTTTTCGTATTTTCTTCAATCGAAGGTGCCGTAGAGCTATGGGCAAGTCTCTCCGAAAGTGTCGCTTGGCTCTGCAAGAAATGAGATAGCATCGGCGCCCGATCTGTTGAGCCTGTGGTTCTGGGACGACACCAGTAAATACCCCCCCCCTGTTTGGAATCGAATCAAGGGACGAGTAAGTAAGCAAAATTGAAACATACTGGAGAGCCTCCTTGACAGAAATCCCTTTTTGGCTCGGATTGTCCATGTTTGTAGTAATAGTACTGAGCTGCCCTAGGAAATCAACTCAGACCCAAACATCCAAAAGAGCGGGAAGCAACTAACGAGGAGGGCGTGGTAGGGAGCTAGATAGGAGCGCCAAATGATCTTAAAGCCGTGGTTGTAAATTATTGATTCAGGGGAAATGCACAAAGCAGTTAAATGGGTGCTTGGTTTACGGTTCCTCCCTTACCTTTATATATCCTTCTTTCTCATGTGAGGCACGAAAGCGGGAGCCAGACTTGCGGTAGGATACTTAGCAAAAACTTCTCCTATCTCTGCGACACGGCGCAAATTACCCCCCAAAAATAATTCTCTGAGACTATGCTAGGTGGTAGGTTGTATTCTGATTATTTTGCGACGATGTGCAAAACCAAAAACAATCGCACCATAAGTAAAATGTTATATCAATCTGATTCAATCATATTACTCAACTCTTTTAAAGGTTCTAAATCTCGCCTCAACTTCAGCTGAATCAATCAGCTTCATTTGCCTAGGGCTACGCAGCAAGTGAAGTGGAATCTTCTCACTTTGCAAAGCGTTTCAATGAAAGCAACAGTTCAATTTTGCCGCAATCCACGAGGCTTTTCTCAATGAAGCCTTCCAGTGACTAGTTTCGGAGTCGCAATGGTTTTCGATTTCGCTTTGCAAACCTCGCGAATTCAAAAATCCACTTCAAGATGTAGGAGTCTCGTAAGCAGTAGAATCCCCTGGTTACACCAGGGGCTATTTATTTTTAAGCCTAACCTGGAAATGAAATTAAGAATAAATCTCATTATTATTCAGAGACTATTATTTTGCTATGATACCATGTTTATTTTACCAACACAACTTTTTACTAAACATACACCAGTTTATGGTCGGATTCGGAGTTCGGAATGATCAAGAAGTCAGGTTCTAAAAAGAGTTGCACAAGATACGATAATCAACGGCCAACTCCGTGATTAGACTGAGTCATCCTTTTTGCTTAAATCCAGCTTTTATCGCAAAGGCTTCAGATGTAAACTAGATAGACACTTAATAAGATTTCACTCCCACTATCTCTAAGCGCGCTAAGCTAGCGCGAAAGCTGCTTGAACGCGACGCGATTCCGACTAAAATGGCCGAAAATCGCCCCCTAGGGACACTACCACCACTACCCAACTAATCAGGAAGCGCCCTGGACGACAATATAGATATAGTCGATCAGATCGCCATGCCTCCTAAGCCGTAGCCAAATCGGATTACAGGCCTCGACGGCTCTCGATATAACTTCGATTTTACCTCCCCTGACCACCTCTGCC